>JAQZBX010104636.1:0-10927 GCA_029593785.1 Cabassous unicinctus | reverse complement strand
AATGGTGCACGGCACAGTGCTTGTGTTCTCATGTAGCTGCATTTTTAATAACTTCCTTTTGTGTGTCTAGAAATGGAACTTTAATGAAAAGCTTAGCAAAATGAAAATGAATCTATAACTGACAAAACTTTTTAAAAATAATTCAATGTTTCTGAAAGGTTGTACACATTTTTGTGAATTCAGGGCATTATAGTTTGAGAGGTGGTGGGCATTGTCTGTGTTTATAGCAGTTAAAGCTGTCTCTGTTCGCATGAGAGTGGGAATGTCACAAAGCCCGGGATTGAGCATCTTCTGCACAATTTTTTTTTTTTTTTTTAAGGATTGGGGGCAGGGATTGAACCTGGGACCTCATATGTAGGAATCCTGCCCTTAACCACTGAGATGCATTGGCTTCCCTGAGTTGTTTTTCTCCTTTGCTTTGCTTGTTGTTAATTTTGTTTTTTTCAGGAGGCACTGGAACCGACCTAGGACCACTCATGTGGGAGGTGGGTGCTCAATAGCTTGAGCCACATCCACTCCTTCTAATGTATTTTGTTAAAAATTAAAGCGGTATCACCTTCTCCCCTGTTTTGTTTAGTTTTGGGGTTTTCTGTTATTGTTGTAAAGATTTATCTGTGCCTTGTCTTTGTCTTCTTACCCTTCCCACGGGGATGAGCCTGTATGTGTAGGTGAGTTTTGGGCACAGGGCTGGAGGTCAACGTGGCTGTGGTCTACCAGGACTGACTAGTGCAGCAGTTCTCATCCATAATTACAGACACATGCTAAGAACATCCACTGCGCTGGGATTGCACAGTAATGGGAGGCAGAGTTTATTTCATCTGATTCGTAGAAGCGCTTCTCCTCCCTGTTAATCTATATTAAGCCGAGTCTTCCAATAAACTTGTGATTGCCCTAAAGGATTTCTGTGAAGGATAGAATGACGCTTTGCCTTTTGTTCAATGTTATTCTGTGTACCGATTCACACGGCCCTTGGATTTCCGAAATGGATCATTTGCATGCTCTAGTCTTGCTATTGTTTTCCATTCTAGCTTGATTAAAGATGTAAAAGAGATGAAAATGCTTAAGACATGACATCAAGTGAAATAATCTGTTTGATACAAAATCTTTGCTGTTAATGGCCAAGAAAGTGTCCAGAAGTTTACCGAGATTGCCAGTAGAATGTTTCAAAAGAAAAGGAAACATCAGAGAAGGCACAGACTGCAGGCTTTTCTTCATAAAATCGTGTAACACTCAGATAGGGAAAAAGCAGCCTCTTGGAGTAAGGGAATGGCTGTCAATCCATGAGGGGCGATACATGCACAGGGCTCCATAACTAAGGGGTGTGTGGCATGTTGGGGACTGTGGGGCTTAGTCACTTCATTTTTCACATCAAGAAACTAGTTCCAATTACTGGGCAGTTTTCTCAATGTTACGCTTTGTCTCCTTGGTATTCATTTTGGTCCTACTCACTGTTACCAAGGATACCTCATGGTTCATTACTGCGTCAGATTCAACCCCCACATATCTCATACCCACTTTCCCAAGTTTTCCATAGTAGGGCATCATAAAATGGATTATTTGCCAAGCAAGGATGCTTAATTTCCTTTTTTTTTTTTTTTAAAGTAAACTAAGAAATAGAGGGAATAGTATAATACTCCTTTCCCCATTCATCCAGTTAGTCTGATTTAACAGTTATCAATCAAGAAGATTACCATTCTTTATTTCATCTTTACCTTACCAGACCCCCCATGCCCAATTCCCCCAAAACCACAGTAATTATGAAGCACATCTTTGACATATAGAATCCAAAATTTATCAGTATATATCTCCAAAAGATGTTAACATGACAAGAATACCATTATCACATCTCCAAAAATTACAGTAATTTCTTTAAATATCGAGGTGGTATAAAATTTTGTTGGTTGTGCCATTTATGTAAAAAAATTTTGACTCAGCATGAAAATAAATTCCATACATTCCAAAAAAAAATCAATTCAGAATGGATCAAAGGCCTAAATATAAGAGCTAGAACTATCAAAACTTACAGAAAGAAACATAGGGAAACTTTTTCAGGAGCTTGTGCTAGTCAATGGTTTCTTAGACATTACACAAAAAGCACAAGCAACAAAGAAAAAATAGTTAAATGGGACCTAATCAAAATAAAGAACTTTTGCTCCTTAAAGGACTTTATCATGAAAGTAAAACACCAACCTACAAATTGGGAGAAAATATTTTGAAACTACATATCTGATAAAGATTTAATATATATTAATATATATAGCATATATAAAGAAATTCTTCAACTTAACCACTAAAAGACAAACAACTCAATAAAAAAATGGGCAAAAGTTTTGAATCAACATCTCTCCAAAGCAGATGAAAAGGTGTTCAACATCATTAGCCATTAGGGAATGTAAATTATAACCACAATTTGAGATATCATTTCACACCCATTAGAATGGCTGCTATTAAAAATAAAAAATAGCAAGTGTTGGAGAGGATGCAGTGCAATAGGAACACTCTTTCATTGCTGGTGGCAATGAAAAATAGTGTAACCACTGTGGTTATAATAATAACAACTATCTAACAGATAATGAATTTAAATAGCCAATGTAAAAGCACAAATTATACAGTAAATACAGGCGTAACTGAGTAATTTTTAAAACAATTTCAGATTTACATAGTAGTGGGAAGACTGGTAGTATAAATTATTTATATTAAGAAACAATTAGTATTAAAATATCTTTTAAGTGCTTTTTATCACAGGGCCTGTCATATCTTGAAAAGTCCCATAAAGCAGGGAAAACATCTGTTTTTTTCATCACTCTGTACTTAGCATTTTACACACTGTTTGTTATACTATGCTCTATATTAATCATACATAATTATTGAATGTATGAGAAACAATTATAATATTTAAATTTTTGTTTGGACCAGTATGTCTGTTTGCACCAAAAGATCGTAGAAAGTCTAAATCACATTTTAAGGTAGAACTGAAGAAAAAGAGGTATACAGTAAAATACTTTTGACATTGCTTCTAATAGCTGAAATCTGGAAACAACTTAAATGTCCAGAGTAGAAAAATGGCTAAGAAAATTGCATTATATCCATTCAAAAATATATTATGTACAAGTTTTAAAAGATAGTTATGAATATTATATAATAGCTATGAGAGCATTAAGTGGGGAAAGTTGCATATATAATATGATTATAAGCATATAGAAATGTTTTAATTAACTTTTTTTTCAAAAGCTTGAAAGCACATCTACATACTAAAACTATTGCATTAGATTAGTAGATTAAGGAAAATTTTGACTTTCTTCTAGTTTCCAAATTATTAACAACATTAAGTTAATTTTATCATGAAAAATAATAAAGTATGAAATGCAGTTTAAGTAATGTATAAATTCTATGGATTTTAATTAGTAGTTGGATTATGAAAAAATGTATTAGAATATAAGTAACTCATTTTAAATACTTAGACAAAAACCAGTATTTTTGCAAAGAATTAGATGGTATTTGTTAAGACTGCTTTTGGGTTGTATCATCCATCTTCTTATTTTGAGAAATTACTATAAAAATAAATTAGATAATGTACGTGGAAACCTGTATTAGTTTCCTATTTTTGCTGTAACAAATTACTACAAATTTAGTGGCTCAAAACAACACAAATTTATTCTGGAAGTTAGAAGACAGAAGTAGGTCTTACAGTACTAAAATCAAGGTGTTGGCGGTGCTGCATTCCTTCTGGAGGCTCCAGGAGAGAATCAGTTTCCTTATCAATATCCTTGTATTTCCAGCTTCTAGGATCAACTGCATTCTTGGCTCCTTTATCTTCAAAGCCCATCACTCCAACCTCAACTTCTGTCCATCTCCTTCCTCTAACTTTGTCCTTCTTACCTCTCTAATATCAGGACCCTTGGAGTTACACTGGGCCCACATGGATATACAGGGTAATCTTCCTATTTTAAAATCCTTAACTTAATCACATCATTAAACTCCTTTTTTTTTCCCACAAAAATTCACCTGGTAATTCTAATGCAAAGTCCAGGTTGAGAACCACTGCATAAGCATATGATGATACACTGACAACCTGAAACATGTAAAATAACAAACCTGTGCACAGAGTCTGGGGATTAAGATTTTGATGTCTTTAGGGGGTAGGGTTATTATTCTGTCTACCACAAAACCCTTATAGGGTATTATGGAACTGTCTATATCGTATGCAGGTAGTATTTTTACAAATCTTTTCTATTAAAAGTAGGATTATATCCATATTATAAAGAATGCTCGATAATGAGAATCAGGGATTTTAAAAGATATTGTCTCTGTAAACTCAAATTTTGTCTATATAGAATTTATTAATTCAGGTAATTTGAACATCACAGAACAAGCATAGAGTCGCTCTCTTAATATCAATTCAGTATTCTCTTTCTATAATCTCATTTCTATTACTGCAATACTTTAAAAACAATAAGAAGAACTCTCCTTTTTACCTTTAACTATTATTTTATTGGCTATAGCCAACTTTATATTTTAATCAGGAATAATGGTATTAGCCACTTTGTGATTATAGAATATTGCTATACTTAAAAAGGCATTAAAATATACCAACTTAATATTTCTAATATAGTTATTTCAAGTATTACCTTAAAGTTCATTTGCTGTAATACACAATACCTCATAGTCATTTGTGTAAATATATTTAATTGATTCAATTAAACTAATTATAAGCCAACTGATTAAAAATATTTGTACCTTAAGCAAGAAATTTAAATCTGTGATTCTAAAATAGTGATATTTTTATCCTGAGGCAATTTTTTTTTGCACATCAGTTTTAGTGATATGCAAGCATTATATTTATATTTATGCTGGCTAATCAGACAATTTTTAGAGCTTATCTGATTTGAAAATTTTCAATTAAAGTTATTTCTTATATGATGACATATTGAATTTCAATGATCCTGAGATGTAAACTTCAACTCTTTTGGAAATTGAATGACAATTTTATTAATGGTGACAGAGATCATCAATGAAAAGTAATGGAAGTTCTTTCCATGCAAATAACATATTCTGACTAAGGACAAACTTTACATCAGTATAACAAATGTGTACACTCTTTAAAATCCTCAAAATAATGTGCAGATTTCCCACCATGCCATGATTTGCAACACTGACCATACTTTAAAATCTCATGGGATCTTTTACAATTACTATCTCTTGATTACCAATCAGAATATCTAGGTGGGAGGTTTGATAGGAAGTGAGAACTTTACAACATAAATTCCAAACCTTGCAGGATATCTACAGTTAAAGTGAGGGCACTGATTGTAAAGGAATGAAATCCTGAAAATTGGACTTGGGGACACATGAGTTGATTAAGATGGCAGTGGGAAGATTGATACCCTAGATTCTACTGAGTCTTTGCCAGAGGAACGAACCTATACGGTCTTCCATGAGAAACTAGCCACCCAACCTCCAGTCTGCCCTGAGGAACTAGCTACCCCACTCCCAGTCTGCCTTCAAGAATCTGCCATCCGACATCCACCTAAAGAGATTAACCCTACTGTGCCTTATAAACTTGTAACCAACTTCTCAAAGGAAATAGTCTTCACTCCTCTGTCTAGAGATTAATCCTGTTCCACGAGAAGAAACTGCAATGGAATGCCCTGAGGTAGTTGGCTTGCAAGATGCTTCTAATTCTTCTTGTGACCCATCCACTCACCTAATTTTTCCAGACCTATAACTTGACCGAAGTCCTAGTAGGCCCCAAAAGGTACAGTACAAAGTGTGACACATGAAAAGGTGTGCTACACTACAAAGGAACTGCATGATTTTTCCAATTTATATAGACAGAAATCAGGTAATATGTGTGGGAATGGATATGAAGGGTGTGGGATAATTGTGATAAGAAAAAAAAAATGCATCAGGCTGAGTTTATTGATATGGCCCCAGTAAGCAGAAATTGAATTTCAATCTTGTAACTCAAGGAGTTAGAAAGGGATCTGAGAGTTTGTTCTGATGGTTGGCTGAAGTATGGACCAAAAGGTGGCCTACATTGCCTGAGTTCAAAATACCAGAACTGCCCTTGTATAAAGTACATTAGGGGATTCAAAGGCTGAGAGAAATTGGAATGTTAAAATGAATTTATCACTTAAAACCTATTCACCCATCCTAGGAATGCCCAGAGGACACACTTTAACCAAGACTGTGAGAAATAAAATTTGTGAGACTAACTCCAACATCTCTGAAGAGCTCTATGCTTGCTCTCTGTAGGCCAGATATAACTGTGAGGACTTCCGCCACTGAATTTGAATCCTTAAACACAATGAGGATGTATCACAGGTTTGCAGAAACCAAGTGGCAGCACTTAATTGACAAGGACAAGGTGAGTATGGCTACCATAATGGCCTGCAGACTCAAAACAGCAATCAAAATAGCTTGACTTGCAGAGACCTATGGCATTGATTAGTAGATCAAGGGTAGGTAGAAATAAAATAGATGAGCAGTTTACTAAATTCTTACTTGATCTGTGTAAGCAGAGTTCTAGGTCAAGTGAACAAAAGTCTAACCTGAATTACAAAAATAGAGATCATGGCATTTTAATCAATTCCCAGACTTGAGACAGTTTACAGACCCAGAGACCCTTGAATGAAGGGAAGGCCAGATTCCCTTAAGGAAGGCTTTGCTACACTGCCACAAATCTATAATGTTAATTTTCCTCCCAGCCTTTCCCCAAAAGGCCTACATTTATTACCAGAGTAACTGTGCACTGAGGAACAGGAAATGATGAGACATTTTGGGGATTATTAGATACCAGTTTGAAATTGACATTAATTCCAGGAGATCTGAAACATCACTGTGGTTCACCAGAGTAGATGCTTAGGTACCAAATGATCAATGTAGTTTATAAAGGGCTCCAGAAATAAAATTAATACCTCCCCTAGGATGTACCTTACCAATATAATCTAATGCTATGGCCCTTAACTGAAGTAGTCTAAACAAAGGGTTCCACCTACAATAGGTTCACACCTTCAGGAATGGATTAATTTAATAACATAATTTTCTAGGGTCCACAAAAAGATGCAAAGTACCACAGGTAGGATAGGCCAAGTGGAAGCTGCTAGAATTTCCTCTTCATAGCATAATAGTAAATCAGAAGTACTACTGGTCAAAGGATTGTGGGAAGATGGCAGAGTAGGGAGCTGCAAGATTCAGTCTTTCCACCAGAACAACTATTAAACAGTCAGGAACTGTGTGAATGAACTATTTTGAAACTTTGGAGTCCTGAAGAATACTATACAGCATCCAGGGAAGAGTGGCAAGAAAAGGCTGATAAATTATGGTAAAGAATAGTAAATTCTGCTCTCCACTTGGCAGTTTCTGGTGCCCATCCTTTACTCTTGCAGCATGCCACCATGGGGTTCAGCCCCTGACTAGCCCACTGGTAACAGAAAGGAATGTAAAAATCCTCTTCCCTAAGACTAGGGCTGGGCATGGCCAATCACTGATTTGAATTTTGACTGGTGATTTTGGATTTCCGGTGCCTGGCTCTGAGAGGAGTCATTGTTTCAGTCCACCCCAGATGGAAGCCATGGCAGAGGAGACTTAAGATGTTATGCTTCTTCAGACCTGGGGGGAATGATTAATTGAAGGGATGTATTTGCTGTGCAGGTCAAGAAAACAAAGCTTTGGGGAGCCATGGAAGAATGTCTTGTTGCCTTTCTGATCCCTTGCTCAGAGCACTATGGAGCCAGTCTGTGACCCTGTCGTGGGTCCCTGAACCTGTTTACACTTAAAAAGATTGACTTAGGAAAGCACTCCTCCCCAGAATTTGCACTTTAGGCAAAAGCAGCTTAAGACAATGAAAAGAGTGTAAAAAACTATAGAGGTTGACAATCTGGGGCAAATGCTTGCTGACTTCAAACACTCAGGAAAAGGAGGTCTGTCTCCTGGAAAACAGAGGGGGCAATGAAACTCCTGTAAATAGGGGAACTACAAAAGAACTAACAAACAAACGCATAGGACAAGACATAGGCACAGAAAGACAGGGAAAATCCTGCACACTGCATTCACTTTGGGCAGACATACCTGTTTGGAGGACTGAAGCTCAAGTAAATCTCTGTCTTATCATTTGCTGGTTACAAAATTAAGAAACAGACATCTCAGGGAATAAATCTCAGAGTTAACACTTTAAAATATTAAAATGTACCGTGTGTTACAAAAGAGTTCAAGACAAGCAAATAAATGGGAAATGATGACCCATTCAAAGGAAGAGAATAAAAATCCAGAAAACAATGAAGAAGATTAGAATGTGGACATATGGAACAAGCCCTTTAGAAAAATCATCTTAAAAGTGTGTGAGGAGATGAAGGAAAATACAAAGTGAACTAAATGATATCAAGAAACAGTGAATGAGAAGTATACAACTCTTAGTAAAGAAATTTAAAAATAGGAACCAAACAGGACAGCAGGAATTGAAGTCCACAATAACTGATATGAAAAATTCTCAGGAAGGTTTCAAGAGCAGAGTGGAGCTGGCAGAAGAAAGAATCAGTGAACTCAAAGACAAGACACTTGAAATGAGTCAGGCTGATAAGCAGAAAGAAAAATAATTATAAAAAGTGAAAATGGCCTAAGGCACCTCAAGCATACCAATATACACATTATATATATTGGAGTCCCAGAAGGAGAAGAAAGAGAGGAAAGGGCAGAAGGAATATTCAAGGAAATAATCACAGAGAACTTCTAAAACTTGGCAAAAGATGTGAATATGTACATCCAGGAAGCTCAAAGAACATCAAACAGGATAAACATGAAGCAAAATACACTCTGTCATATATTGATCTCAAAGGAAAGGAGAGAGTTTTGAAAGCTGCAAGAGAAAAACAATGTGTTATATACAAGGAAGTCCCAATTTGACTGAGTGTCAATTTCTTATCAGAACCCAAGAAGGCAGTGGGTTGAAATATTTAAAGTGCTGAAAGAAGACAATTTCCAACCATGGTTTTTATATTGAGTGAGATTTTCCTGCAAAATTGAGGGAGAGATTGAGACATTTCCAGATAAGCCAAAGCAGAGGGAGTTCATTACCACTAAATCTGCCCTACAAGAAATGCTAATCAATGTTCCTCTGACTGAAAGGAAAGTAAACAAGACAGTAGTTCAAAGCAGAATAAAGAAATAAAGATCTGAGGTATAAGTAACCATTTGGGTAATTATAACTGTCATAGCTTTATTTTAGGAGGAAATGCAGAGTTGTTTGATTGTTGCTAAGAAGTTTAAATTTGTTTATTGCTTGATATGTAATTCCACTTCTTACTTCCTACAGTTGTTAAAAGCAAATTCATAGAAAGTAATGATAAATCTATGTTTTTGGACATACAAAATACAAAGATATCAGAGGTAACAAGTATAAAAAAAGTTGGGAGGACAGGCGGTATAGGAAATGTATATGTGTATTCTACTGTTGATTTGGTATTAAATTTTTTTTGATTTTTTATATATTCAGGTTGTTAAAATTTTAACCCCATGGCAACCACGAGGAAAATAGATGAAAAAGCCTACACAGATATATATAAAGAAGGGATTAAATATGGCACAACATAAAAAGAAAATCAAATAAATATAAAAGTAAGCATTAATGGAAAAATTGAGGGGAAAAAAAAGATAAGACATACAAAGGCTAAATAGTAAAATTGCAGAAGAATGCACTGCATTATCAGTAGAAATTTTAAATGAAAATAGTTCAAACTCTCCAGTGAAAAGGCAGAGATTGGCAAAACGGATAAAAAAGCATGACTCAACTATATCCTGCCTACAAGAGACTCACCTTAAATTTGAAGATGCATGTAGGTTGAAAGTGAAAGGATGAAAAAAATATATACCATGCAAGCAGTAACAAATAGAGAGCTTGGGTATCTGTACAGATAAAATAGAGTTTGAGTCAAAACAATTATGAGGGATGAAGACAGTCATTATATACTGACAAAGTGGACAATTCAACAGCAAGTAGTGACAATTATAAATAAATACAAAATATATGAAGCAAATACTGATAGATTTGAAGCAAGGAATTGACAGTTCTACAGAAATAGGAGATTTTAAATACACCAATTTCAATAATGGATAGAACATCTTGTCAGAAGAGCAGTAAGGAAATGCAAGACTTAAAAGTTACTCTAAACCAACCAGACATAATAGACAACTATAGAACACTTCAGCCACAAACCGAGTACACATTCTTCTCAAGTGCACATAGGTCATTCTACAGGATAAACCATATGATAGATCACAAAATGAATCTCAATAATTCAAAAATATTGAAATCATACATGTATTTTCTCTGACCACAATGAAATGAAGCTAGAAAACAATAACAGAGAAAGAAATGGAAAATACATGGAAATTAACTTACTTTTAACCAAGTGTTAAAGAGGAAATCAGAAGTGAAATTAGGAAGTATCTTGAGTTGAATGAAAATAAAAATACAACATACCAAAACCTATGGGATGCAGCAAAGGTAGTGCTGAGAGGAATATTTATAGCTCTAAATGCTTACATTTAAAAAAAGAAGAATAAAGACTTCAAATCAGAGACCTGACCTCAAAGCTGAAAGAACTAGAAAAAATAGAGTAAATTTAACCCAAAGTAAGCAGAAGAAAGGAAATAAAAAAATTAGAGCAGTGATAAATTAAGTAGGAAAAAAATTACAGTGGAGAGAATCAACAAACAATGAAACCAAAAATTAGTTCTTTAAAAAGATCCATAAAATTGACAAACCTTTAGTTAGAATGACAAAGAAAAAAAGAGAAAGGATACAAATAATGAAAATCAGAAATGAAAAGGGAGACATTACTATCTACCCCAGAGAAATAAAAAGGACCATAGAGGATACCATGAACAACAGAACAGCAATTAATTAGAAAACCTAGATGAAATGAACTTT
>JAQZBX010104635.1:0-10932 GCA_029593785.1 Cabassous unicinctus | reverse complement strand
AACACTGTTGACTTTTATAAAAGGTAGTTATTTGAGGTAGAAGCTTACAGTCATAAAGCCCTAAAGAGTCCAACTCAAGATACCATAAGAGGTTTTACCTCACCCAGAGTCTGTTGCCACATGTTGATACAAAATGGTGGCCGATGTCTACGAGGGTTCAGTCTTCCTCCTCCTCCCAAGGCTCTGTGGTCCCAGCTACTATCATGTAAGAGGCTTGTCTCTCTTCCCAGGGTCTCTGCTGTGTCTAACGGAGCCTTCTCTCTTTCCTCATGTATCTGCTTCTCTGTATGCTTACTTCCTGGGCGCCAGGATCTAAACTTTAACATTATCCTCTGCCATGTCATTTTCTCTGTGAGTCCCCACCCACCACATCCTACTTACATGGCCCAATCAAAGCCTTAATCATTATTTAATCAAGTAAAAGTTGAACCTGTGAATTCAATCCAATGTAATATTCCCAGAGGAACAGACTAGTTCACAAGCATAATCCAATATCTATTTCTGGAATTCATAAACAATATCAAACTGCTACAGTATCCTATCATTTTTTCTTTGTTATTTTCATGAAAATTTGTGCTTTTTATTGATCTATTCAAAAACCAGTGTTTGGTTTTGTTGATACTCTCTACTGTTTTATTATTATTATTATTATTATTATTTCATTTATCTCCACTCTATTCTTATTTATTCCCTTCCTTCTGCTTATTTTGGGTTTAGCTTACTCTTCTTTTCTAGTCCTTCTTGTTTTAAGGTTAGGTCTCTGATTTGAAGTTTTTCTTCTTTTATAATGTAAACATTTAGAGCAATAAATTTCCCTCTCAGCAATGCCTTTGCTGCAACCCATAAGTATTGATATATTGTATTGTAACTTACATTCTTCTCAAGATATTTCCTATTTTCACTCTGATTTTCCTCTTTATCCCACTGGTATTTAAAAGAATGCTGTTTAATTACCATGTATTTTGAATTTTCCATTTTCCCCTCTGTTATTGATTTCTAGCTTCATCCCCTTTTGGTCATATAAAATATATTGTATGATATCAACTTTTATTTTTTAATTTATTGAGGCTTATTTTGTTTAGTCTATCCTGAATAATGATATTTGTGCTCTCAAGAAGAATGTGTATTCTGTTCACTGAATGTAGGGTTCTATATATCTGTTAGTTCTACTTGATTTACTGTGTTATTCAAGTCCTGTACTTCCTTATTGATCTTCTGATTGGGTGTTCTATCCATAATTGACAGTAGTGTGTTAAAGTCTACTCTAAATATAAAGCCAACAACTTCCCTCTTCAAATTTGTCAGTATTTGCTTCATATATCTTGAAGCTCTGCTCTTAGGTGCATATATATTAATAATTGTTACGTCTTCTTTTTGAATTGTCCCTATTTTAGTTTGCTAAAGGATGCCAATGCAATATACCAGAAATGCATTGGCTTTCATAATAGGGATTTATTATGGTAAAAACTTACAGTTCTGAGGCCATGAAAGTGTCAAAATTAAGTCATAATCAAGAGATGATGTCTCACCAAGTTGCAGCAATGGGTGGTCAGATACATAGCAGCAGCATCTAAAGATGCTTTCTCTCTGAACTCAGTTGTGTGCAGTCAGACACATGGCAGTGTCTGCATGTCTCTCTCTCCTCCAGACCGTGTCTCTTTCAGCTTCTGGCTAAAGTGGCTTCCACTTAGCATCTGTATTCCATTGATTCCAACTTATGGTCCCTCGGGCCTTCTCTCTCAGCTTCTGCATTCTTTTCTGCCTCCTCAGCTTTTTTCTGTATCTGCAACTTTTATTCTTCCATTTATAAAGCACTCCACAAGAGGATTAAGACCCACCCTGGGTCATGCATTACTATAGCACTCTGATCAAATGGCCCTTAACTAATGTAATTTAATCTAAGTTTAAGAATAGGTTCAATTAAAGAACATAATTTTCTGAGATCCACAAAATACTCAAACCAACACAGTCTCTTTTATCTGTATATAATTATCATCATTGCCACTTGTGAATATTTTTGACATCAAATCTATTTTATCTGATAGTAGTTTAGCCACCCTAGCTCTCTTTTTGTTACTACTTGACTGGTATTTTGTCCATACTTTCACCCTCAACCTACTTGTATCTTTGACACTAAGATGAGTCTATTACAGACAGCAAATAGTTGGGTCTTGCTTTTTTATCCTGTCTCCACTTATTGATTGGAGATTTTAATCAATTTATATTTAAAGTCACTGAAGCTGACACAGGACTTCTACCATTTTGCTATTGAGTCTTTGTAAATCTTATACCTTTTTGTCCCTCACTTCTGTTAAAGTCTACTATTTTATTTATTTGCTGATTTGTGTTGTAACTTATTTAGTGCCTTCTCATTTCTATCTGGATATATTTTTCATCTTTTTTTCCCTATGGTTATCATGGTGTTAAAATTTAACATCTTATTTATATAATAATCATATTTGGTTTGATACTAACTTAAGTTCAATAACATGAACATATAATTTTCCTAAACCCATCTTTTCCACTGCTATTTTTTTTTTGGTATTTACTCCCACTAATATCTTTGTATGTTATAGGTACAAAAAACCTAGATTTATCATTACATTTTATGTATTTGCATTTTAGTACCTGTAGAGAATAAGAACTAGAATTACATACCAAACAATACAATACAATAATACTGGCATTTATTATTACCCAGATGGTTACCTTAACCACAGTCTTTAGTTCTTTATGCTTCTTTGAGCAACTGTCTAGAGTCCTTTCCTTTCAGATTTAAGGAATCCTTTAGCATTGCTTGTAGAGCAGATCTCATCTCCCTCAAATGTCTTTTTCTGATAATGCCTTAACCTCTCCCTCTTTTTTGGAAGAATCTCACCAGATATAAGATTCTTGGATGATAGTTGTTTTCCTTCAGTACTTTAAATATTTCAACTCACTGTCTTCATGCCTCCATGTTTTCCAATGAGAAATCAGTACTCCATCTAATTGGCACTTCCTGGTATGTAACATATTGCTTTTGTCTTGCAGCTTTCAGAACTCTCTCCTTGTCCTTTTCATTTGATAGTGTAATCAGTATATGACAGGGTGTGTTTTACTACATTTTTATCCTGTATTTTATTCTCTGAGCTTCTTGGATGTGCATAGTCACATCTTTCACTAAGTTTGGAAAGTGAGGAGTTCTCTATCTTTTGACAATTCCTTCTTCCCCTTTCTCTTTTTCTTCTCCTTGTGGAATTCTCATAATGCATTTAGTGGTGAGCTTGATGGTCCCTCAGTTGTTTTAGGCTATTTGTGCTTTTCATATTTCTTTTGTTTTTATCCTCTTCAGTTTGACTCATTTCAAATGTGTTATCTTAAAGTTTACTGATTCTTATGCCACCTCTAGTCTGCACTTGAAACCCTCTTGGGAATTTTTCATTTCAGTTACTGTGGTCTTCAACTCCAGAAATTCTGTTTGGTTTCTCTTTAAAATATCTATTTCTTTACTTGGATTCTCATATTGTTCATTCATTATTTTCCTGATGTACTTTCGTTCTTTCTCCATACTTTTCTTCAAGTCCTTGAGTATATTTAAGGTCATTTTTTAAAGGTCTTTTTCAGTATGTCCATATACTTATCTTCTTTGTTGTTGTTTTCTGAATTTTTATCCTCTTTCTTGGGTTGGCCCATCATTTCCTATCACTTTGTTTGTCTTGTACTCATTTCTTGCTGTACATTTTCATATTTTCAAATGCTAACACTTGGATTTACTCCCTGGGATGTCTTTTTCTTGGTTTTATATCCAGCTGTTGATTAGATAGAGATTTTCTTGATCTTCAGCCCTCCTGTTAGGAAGTTCTACTCAAGGCTGTTGCAGTGTGCAAGATTTTTTCCTGTATTTCTGGTCCTCTATCTTATGCTGGTTTTTTTCTCATTAGCTGTTTTGGATTTCCTCTGTTTACCTGAGTTTGGTTGTCCCCTCTTTTTCCCAGGACACAGACCTCCCTTTCCCTGGTATTTGAAGATCCAGGCCTTTGTCTTAAACTGTCAGTCTCTTTAGATTTTTATACTCCTTTCATGGTCTCACACTGATTTTTGGTCTGGAGGGCAAATTCTGGGAAGAGATTAACCCTAGATAGGATTTTCCCAAGTTGATTTTTATCAGCCAAAACAGGGCCAGAAACTTAAGAAGGGAGCACAGAGAGACTTGAAGGTGCCCTGGAGAACAAGGAAGTGTGCCACCAGCTTCCTCAACAGCTCACCAAGTTGAGCTTTCTGAACTTCCCAGCAAATGTAACCCTCGGCTGTCCAGCACAGACCTGAAGAAACACCATGTCTTTAAATTTCCACTACCTCCACCCTTGTCAGTGGAAGGTTGAAATAGTAGTTGCCCTCAGAGCTGGGATGCAGCAACCTGAATTTACTAATTAAAGCCCTGATCAGTGATTGGCCATGCTCACCCCTTAAGGAAGAGGGTTTTTATGTCCTTTTCTGCCACCAACCAACTAGACAGTGAATGGACCCAGTGGTGGCCTGCCATGAGAATGAGGGATGGGCACTAGCAGCCACTGCACAGAGAGAGAAACTTACTGCCCTTTATCTTAATATCAGCCTCTTCCTTTTGTTCTTCCCTGGATGCTGTTCAGTGATCTTCAGGCCTCCTGAATTTCAAAATAGTTGTTTCAGACAGTTAGAGCCTGTTTAGTAGTTGTTTTGGTGGAACAACTGAGTCCTGGACTCGTTACTCTGCCATCTTCCCCAGAAGTTCTCTAGGTATTTATTTTTCACCAATATCATATTCTGTTTCTTATTTAGCATATTGGTAAGTCCTAAAAAGTTAATATGCACCTCCAATTTTATTCTTCCATGCATTTTTTTAAATTTCAAAGAGTTTCTTGTTAACAGAGGTGATTTCTAGTCTATAGATTAGTATATGGGATCCCCATGACAAGAAAAGTCAATACAAATGCAAAAGATGTGTCCTTTAAGATTACCAGACATATAATGTTCTAATGTTCTATCATATAGAATATTACATTTATCTGTCTAGTGTTCCCAACTCTCCTGTTAATACTTATTATCCATAAGCTTAAAATAATCATATTTTATCTCTTCCATGAAGTTCTCTTTGACTTTAAATTGTCATTCCTAACATTTAGAAATGAATCAAATGATAATATAAATAAAACAATAGAACATTTTTATTAAACAATTATAAGTCCTGCATAGGTTATATTTTCATATAACTTCATTATATACTTGTTTATGGGAGTTTTGAGAAAATTAAACAGGTTATATTCTCAGGAAAAGGAAATGGGATTTCAGGGCCTTAGTTATTATCTTAATGGCACAAATCCTATATGATAAAGCCTACACTATGTTTTATATGATTAGATTACTCTTCAACCTATGTCATATGATTATCCACTGAGAGTTCTTTTTAAGCAGAGGCCAAAGTACATTCATATAATCATTTTTATCATGTAGTTCAATGTTCCAGAAACATTTATTTGTTTACTACAGGAAAATAAATCATCCTCTTGCTCCTTTCTTTCAGAAGAGAATGCCTTTACTACTAGGAGCATGGTCTGTGAATTTTAAGAAGCAATTGTGAAACCAGTATAGGAATGCAAATACATACTATTCATAACATTCCTTAATAGTGTGAGTGGTTTAGTTCCACAGGTGAAAGGAAAAGTTTTTCATCACTTTCACAATACTTTAAATATTATAAGTCTGAATCTCCAACTAGAGTACATAATTTAATAATTAAATTAGTGATAGTGTGTTCCACTTTGAGTGGCATTAAAAAATGAACTGCCACTCTTCCAGGAATCATAGCAGAAAAATAAGATCTCTCTATATGTTTAGTTCAATAAACCTGTAAATTAGAAATTTGCCCTAATATTCTTGATTGAAGATAATATTCAGAATAAGGACTGTAAAAATAAAGGAGTATATTTCAAAATTAGGTACATTTTAACATGAAGAGATTATTAACTTTCCACTGTTCTTTGGGTACATGCCAAATCAAGGTCATAATTTTTTTTTTTCTGGTAGAGAAATATAAATATATTTAAACATTTTACTAGTTAGCTAATTAATCTAGAATTCACTGCAGTTGTTTTATTTGTTTTGTTTTGTTTTGCTTTTGCTTTTTTAATTTATGATATTTTTAAGGCTGATCACTTTAAAAAAGAATTCCAATTCGTGAGAATATTATTTTCTATTACTAATTGAGAACAAAATTCCACAATTTTGGCATGTCACAATAGTTGTGTGGAAATAGCTTATAATGTAGAGTCAGAGAAATGTTACCTTGAATCCTGGCTCTGCTAGTGAATAATAGTCTGGATTTGGTCAAGTAAATATCCAAAAGGCATCTGTTTTCTCATGTATAAGAATACACTAAATTATTTCCTTTGCATCTACTGTGTATATTATATAAGGTAATGTACAAAAAAATCCTAACCCCTGTTAGCCACTTAATAATATATGGTAGCTGATATCATAACTTTCCTTCTTCACAACATCCATCTTTGTATAACAGTTTTTATGTGTCTGCTACTTTGATTCTGACTATGTGAGTTAAGGAAATGATTTTATTGTATTTGTCCAGATTAACCATATTTTGTTTGTTTAATTCAAGATCTACATGTATAAATATTTTCTTTCTAATCTCTACCTTTTCATACAGTGAAGTAAGCAACACATAAATACAAACAGTTTAGCAGTAACTAAATACCAGCCAACAGGAAAATCTGTTTGAAGAGTAGATTGGATAAAACTCCACACATTTTTTTCTTTCATGTTTCCAGATCCTTAATATGAAGTAGAGAATTTCTTTAGTTTGACCTGATTAGTATAAGATACATCTTCATTTGTAAACCAATATCTTGTTCTGCAAACCAGATCTGAGACAGCAAGAGGTCAGAATATTATATTTTCAAGAATATTAGGGCAATTTAAGCAAAATATAGTATTATTTTGCTTAGATTTCCAAAAACAGGGTGCATTGACAGATATGCATTTTTGGTGCCTCATAAAAGAATATTGTGATTCATTTGTTTAATCTCAATAGAATGTGTTTTTTAGCACATTTTTGAAAATTAAAAATTTATTGAAATATATCATTCATACAAGAGCATACATAAACAGTAAGTGTAGAATAAAATTTGTGAATTTAAAAAACAAACATATATCATCATAGAAGGATCCCATAGATATCTCGACCACTATACCTTGCATTTTTTGAAAGATTTTTTACTAAGAAAGAATATTGTCAAAATATTACTACCAACTATAACCCATGCCATACATTTGGTATATTTTTCCTCCAAACCAACCAATTTTTGATACCTTATATTACTATTTTATATTTGTTACTGTTAATGTAAGAATATTTGCATATTTGTCCTGTTAACCAAAGTCCATCACCCACCAGTGGATTCCCTGTGTTTATACAGCCCCATGTGTTGTGAAATCCATTCAAAGTGTTCACTCAGCGACTTTCATTTTCATCACAGAGTTGTGCTGTCATCACCTCAGTCAATTTAGAATGTTTTCATTACTCCAAAAGGGAAGATCCCATATCCTCTTATACCCTCCTATTGTTGTCCCTTAATATTGAAGTAATATCTTCTTGCCATTTTTGCAAAATGTTACAATATTGCTGTTAACTCTCATCCATAAGTTACATTAGTTGTAATTTTCCTGTGTATCTCCATATTTTAGCACTTTGTAAAAGAAGAGCATTTTTATATTTATACTATTTATACTATTAACCACATCTGTATCCACCACAGAAATCATTGTTATACATTCCCTAGATGATTCTCTAGTTTCCTTTCATTCTCCTTTATACCCACTGACTACCCATTTCAGCCACAATCACATTTATAATTCAGTAGTGTTAGTTTTACTCTCTATAATGTGTTACTATCAACTATTCATTGCAATACTTTTACGATTGACCTAATTAATAATGCTACATACATTAAGGATCAACTCCCATTCTCAACCTATATCACTTGCATAAAGTCATACATGAAACATAGTTCATTCTGAAATTATTTTTTAAATGAATAGGGAGAGGGGAAGTGGGTGTGGCTCTATGGATAGAGCTCCCGTTTACCATATGGGAGGCCCCGGGTTCGCTTCCCGGTGCCTCCTTGTGAGAACAGGCAGGCCTGCGCGGCTCAGTGGGCTGATGCAGCAGTACCTCACAGCAAGGGGGAGATAAGCAGACACGGAAGAAACACACAGTGAATGGACACAGTAAAAAACACAAGCAGCAAGGTGGGGAATAAAAAAAAAAATGAATAGGGAGTCATGGATTAAGTAATAGTATAATTGCTAGGACTTTTATGCAGCTTTGTATTTACTGGATTTTATATAAATGCTTTACATATACTAAGTAATTTATCTTTATAAGAATGCTAAGCGGTGGTTCCATTATTACCTATAATAACAGTTGAGGAAACAGAGGCACATAGATTGTAAGGACTCTGCTAAAGTCCACATAGCTCTTAAGAGTGATATAGGGATTCAAACCTAAACTTTCCAGCTCTACAGTCCTTGTTTTTAAGTATTTTAGTACATAGAATGAAACAACAGACTGAAATTTCTGTCACTAATAACAATAGCAGGCCTCCAGAAAATGGCATATGTAAAGGATATTATATTATCAATGGTGGAAAAACGTGAGGAAAAGTAATCTACATAAGAAGGAGTACTGCATTAGAGAATTAGATTCAACTGCTTTTGAAAAATCATTCAAATGTTTGATATATGTAGAATTTGCAGTATTTGAGCCTGAGCGATCTGTACCAAATACATGAAAATAAGTAAAATACTAGTAATAAAAATTATTATTATTAGAAGAAGAATGAGGAGGAGGAGGAGAATACAGTAAAGGTAATTGTAAATGTAAATGTATGAGATGATTCTGCAATGATTCTGAGGTTCCATTACACTTTCAAGGAGCAATACTAGGACCCTGGCAGATATTGTACTGTAACGCGTTGAGCTATTAGAAAGGACATATTTGAAGCTACAGCAGTGAATAAGATTTAAAAAGAAACACAAAACTCCCAATACTACTTGGGATGTAGAAGTCAGTAAAGAACATTTCATCAAATCTGACAATTTTAAAAAAACAATAATCTTAAAAAATATAATTTTTCATGAGCCTAACAGAAAATGAGATTGGAAACATCTAGGAAAATGAATACCAAAGAGAGTCAAGCCCATCAAAGAAGAAATGGGGCAAATAATCTGTTTCACTTTAACAGAGAGTGGGAAAATGATGTGACCAATGTACATGCAGATAGGGAGAAGCCAAAAAAATTTCTAGAATTGTTAAAGCCAAATGTGTGTTACAGTGCCAACTGAGAAAGCAGTGAGCTCTAAAGTCAAGCAGTTTGTATTCACAAAATATCTTCTTTGAAGGTCTCTACCAAGTATTCATAAGAAAGACTGGGGCAGGTTGAGAGAACTTCAGTCAAGGTCACTGTGCACCTACAAAATACCAAATATTCTCCTAATCCTTTCTTACTAAATGAGGAAGTACTATTACCTTATAAATTATAGATTATTATTACTTTAGTCTGCCTAATAATAAAAAAAAATTATTGAGATACTCGATCATGGAATTCTGCCTGCTTTCTGAGAGCATCAACTTGGATAGAAAACCTTGGCTTCTATATACTGTCTCCCTAATTATCCAACCACAACCTAAATCCTTAAAAAGGCTCTTTCTTAAACCCCCCTGCATAGAAACTGCACATTTTCCAATGGCTTGTCTTTTTCCTCACAGCAATGAAAAGTAAAACCACATTGTTCAAAGCACAGATGTTTCTGGTGGTATGTGAATAAAGAGCATTGACAATTACTGGCTTAAAATACCCAGTGGGAAGGATAGAAAATGTGCATGGATACATAAGGATTTGTAAAAGAAGGATGGAATCTATAAAGAAGTGTCCAATGAAATGCTAGAAACAGAAATTTTACAAAATACACAGGCAACACACAGAATATAGTAAACAAAAAGGTTACATCAACAGTATCATTAATAAATAGGAGGAAAGATACAATGAAATTGATTATAAGCCAATAGAAGTTAACCAAACAGAAAAAGAATTAAAGAAAAAATAATGTGTAGAAAAAGTATCCAAGAGCTGTGGTACAATATCAAATAATATAGTATGTGTATAGTTAGAGTACTACAAGCAGAATAGAAAGGGAGTGCACAAGAAAAAATATATAAATTGATAATAATCTAAACTTTTCTAAAATTAAGCAAAGACATCCAACCTAAAATCCATGAATGTTAAAGGACCCCAGGAAGGTTAAATACAAATAGCAAATCAACCTTACAATAAAATACATGTAAACATTTTTGTTAGACTCCTTGAATAAGAAAGATAAGTAGAAAATTATGACGGCAGTCATAGGATAGTAAATACCACATACAGAAGAAAAGCCATGAGAATTACACCAGATGTCATCAAAAATGTTCCAAACTAAAACAAAAATCAGAAAGACATGCTTAAAATACTGAAAGATAATAACTGCTTTTGTAGTATTCAATACCCAATAAAAATCTTTTAGATACAAAATCAAAATGAAAACTTTTTCAGGAAAATTAACACACACACATAGAAATAATATATAGCCAGCAGATTTGTGTTTAAAAAAATTTTGCAGGCAGAAGGAGAATTATAACTGAAGGAAACTTGCGTCTGCCCAAAGAGATAATGATGTAAAAAAAATAAAATGGAAGATAAATATATCAAATATTGGGTTTTTAAATTTTTAAATGATATAAATATAAATTGACTAAAGGTAAAATTTGTTGATACATTGCAAGGTTTGAGTTGGCTATAAAAACATAAATTATGACAAAAATAGTGCAAGACTGAGAAAGATAAATTGATCTCTACTACTCAA
>JAQZBX010104634.1:0-10933 GCA_029593785.1 Cabassous unicinctus | reverse complement strand
AAAAACGATCTATCCCATTGCTTTTCAAGTGACTGTTCCCAGAGGCTTGGATTGTAAAGCTCCAAAAAAGCTATGTGGAAAAGACAGCATAGCTTGTTGGGAGTCAGAAAGGTATATTAAAAATGGGAAAGTGGGTTCGTTATTATTATTAAAGACTTGGTAGAATAACTTTTAATATGGTATTTATGAGAGAAAAATGGAACCCAGTGTCACTGCATTTAAAGTGATTGGGAAGCACAGTGTTAAGAATGATGGTATCAATAACAAAAACACAACTGCAGTAACAATAGCAGCTGGCATTTATGAAACAGTGGTCATGTGCTAGGCACTGTGCTGCGTACCTGACATGCATTATCTCATTTAGTCCTTTAGATGTTAGAGACTACTGTTAAGATTATTTAACAGATGAAGAGACTGAGACTTCCAGAGCTTAAATAACTTGAGGACAGATTAAGTAGTTGAACCAGGCAAACTGACGAATCTATGTTTCTACCCACTGTTATAATCCTCCCTCTCTTTCTCATCTCACAATTGGGAAATCTTAGTGATGCCAAAGGATAAAATCTGCCATTATATCTTACTGACTTTCAACAATGAGAACAGTATGAACAAGACAATCAATGAAAATGGGTTAATCTGATCAAATGGGAAAAATTTTAAAGCCTCACATGAGTATTGGGTAAACACAGAATTAAAGAGCATACCCATCTGGAGAAGATAATGCTAGAAGGGAGTGTTCTCTGCTGAGGTTTAAAAGAGACAATTGGGAAGTTGGCTGAACACACTTAAGGAGAGGCTGAACCACACAAATAGGAAAAACAAACAGCTAGTCCTCTGAGAATAGTATAAAAGGTTCTCCTACACTCACAGATGTAACAAAAACAATGGAAAATATATTAATAGGATTGCAAAGATTTTCATTGGCCATGATTATTTTTTAAACACAATCTATCATTATCTGCTAGTTCATAATAAATTATAGTTAAATTTGCTAGCTGCATTGTTTCAGGATGTACCATTTTATAACAGATATCCTCTCAAGAAGAGAACTATCCCAAGTTCACATTAACTATCACTAGTCAATCGAAACATATTTGCTTTTGATATATTCTGGAGTAAGTGAATACTTTAAAGGAAAGAAAAAAAATGCTTGTTTCTTAAATTACTTTTTTTTTTTTTTAACATAAAATTTACTCAATATAAAACGTCTTTTCAATTTATTTTTTTTAATTTTATTTTATTTTTTTGAGGTACCAGGGCTTGAGATTGAATCTGAGACCTCGAATGTAGGGAGCCGGTGCTCAACAACTGAGCCACATCAGGTCCCCTGGGTTCGTTGTTTTTTTTTCATTTGTTTGCTTATTGTTTGTTTTTTGTTTTTGTTTTTAGGAGGCACCAGGAACTGAACCTGGGACCTCCCATGTGGGTAGCAGGTGCTCAACTGCTTGAGCCACATCCACTCCCCTCAAAATATTCTTTTTAAATTAAAACACTCTAGAATATTTTAATACACTTCCATTTTCCTTGTTTTCTATTTCTCACTTAAGAAATTTCACCTATTTATATTTTATCACTGGGCATACTTAAACCATCCACATGTTTACTACTACCTACCAATACCAGAGTATAGGAAACCAGTTTGATTCCTATGATCAAAAGCCCTGTAACCAACAGCTACACCATATACATACAAATCATCTAGAAATATATTCTACAATTAACTCTGATCGCATAAGAAGGTACATATCTCCCTAAGCATTTCAAGTACAAAGAAAGCTTCTCTATGTGTACAACCCTGTGTTGTGTGGTGGGACAGTTTACTCACTTTGGAAGCTGTCGAAACTCTCCTGAATAATCTTCATATTTATAGTTCACAAGATGCCAGTCAGATTTATAGGTTTTGATGCACTGTTGAGGGGTGTAGGAGATAAAAAATAGAAAGTGTAAATGGGAAAAAAAGAAATGCAATAGAATACATAATTGCTTATGTGATGACTTTTAGAGAACATCTGGAAGGTTTGTGAAGGCACATCCATACAAACTTCAAAAGTTCTCTCCCATCAACCAGCTCATGCCTGAAATTCCACCATCAGATTCCTGTGAAGCTTGAGACTTTGATCCACTGAAACATTACCCCTGGGAGAGGTACCACTTTAAGTTATCATCATTAACCACCTGAGAGCAGATTTTACACAAAGACACACATCACCTAACCTTGCCGCAATTACAAAGCAATGTCCTATTTCTGACTTAAGCATACTTGGTTCTTAAGAAGTCCTATGGCCTCTACTTGTACATGAAAGTGAATGGAAAGTCTGGCTCTAAAGACACTTTCATGGTATTAACTAATATTCCAACCAGCTCTGTCACTCAATATTATCATATAAAATTAAAAGTTCACCCAGTTTTCCCTATCTTCTTTTTACTCATAAGCAACAGAAGAAGTTTAACAGAAGAAAAATTTAGATTCCATTTCAGAGAGGCACATGACTTTTTCATGTGTGTTTGTATGTGTATGTACATACACACTGTATAGAGCATTCTGTTGTCAAGGATTCTATTAGTGACACTAACCTATACAGAGTATATTTAAACTATCTCAATATATGATAGATTTAGTGGCCCAGCATTGTGTCTTCCACTAATCTTAAGGATCATCAAGGATTGTGTAGAGTGATAAGATCACAAAGCTTCATCTACTAAATCTTCAAATATGAATGACTCAAAATCAACAGATGCAGATTTGACTTAGCTGTTAAAGTCACTTAGGTTCAAATGATTTTCTGTATAGTAGTTCTTGACTGTCTACACCTATTCAGGCTTCCATTAGCAAAAAATGAATGAATAAATTAAAATATAGTAAATATGTTTGTGTCTTACTAGTTTGACTCTTACAGTAATTGAAACCATGAACAAATTCTCTATTCTGCTCACTTCACTTCACTGTTTATATTTCCAATCTCTCTATTTCACCGCCTTTGCCTAAAGGGTCTTCTGAAACAAGTCCCCACCCACACCCACACATACGCACAACTTCATGAAAATAACAGCAACAAGAGCTATGCCAGGCTTTATGCTTAAGCACTTTATTTGCTAGATTGTGCAGAGAGAGTGTTTTAGATAATCATCCTAGGAGGTGGAATAAATAGCAAAGAAGAGTTAAGAGTAGAGTCAGATGTGGGAGCTTAACAACATTTCCTTTTTTTTTTTTTTGCTATGCAGTTACAAATATTTTAAATAATTTTATTTTTGAAAATTCTTTAATTTTGCATAGCATTTTTATATTTAGACCATCAGACATCCACACTCAGAATTACATTCCAAAAATAATATGATTTCAGAATTATCCATGATTTTGGATTTTCCCAATACTGCCCCTAGTTCCATTAGTGCAGTTAAGGCAGGTTTGACTATGTATAACACAGCCTTGTGACCCCACCCCAATTCTCTTTGTTCTGGAGGCCAAGTCAGAAAGAGCACAAGCCCTTCTGGCCACAGGGTTTTTTCATCACACACCAAACTAGTTTCCATGGTGCAACAGAAAGTTACACCACCAAATGCTCATGCAGGACACCAAAATCATTCTTTAGGATAAAATGTACCTGCCCAATTAAGAAAATAAATGAATACTGAGCACAAACATATATCATGAGTACATTTGTGAATTTAACATATGAGTGCCCAGATTTTCAAAATCTTAGGCAAAATAGGTAAGAAAAACAGCTATAATATTTAAAATTATAAGGAATCTCAAAAACATGGCTAACCAGGTTAAGTACCCAGAAGAGATTCATTAATTTAGCATGGCACTGGTGGGTAGCAGGCACTGGCAGAGGTGAAGAACAAGGCACAGCCCTTTCTATCTCCCTCCAAGGATAGAGAAAGAGATAATCGATTCAATCAGAAACCAATACCCAGAGCATTGTATCTCCAAAGAGACAGGGAACTGACTGGCTGATTGCACAATCAACCTTTCAAACTTGTGAAATTCAATAATATTTTGAAGTTATACTGAAAGATATTTTAAGTTGTTTTCTTTAAAAAGCCATTAGGTCATGCTGCTCTGGACCAGGGGATGGAGAGGAAGTATTGTTTCACTCCACCCAAGTACAAGAGTCCCAAGAGGGGTTAGTTATGCTGGCTCCTGTACCATACGATGAAGCAGCTATTGCTCAATCTGCAGTGATTAAAGAATTTAATGGAGAGTTATCTCACAAAAATCGTATTTTTTAACCAATTGGGAGAACTGAGTTAGTAATTAATAACTTTGCTACATGCTTTAAAACAGGAGTAAGCAAACTTTTTCTGTAAAGAGCCAGGTAGTAAGTATTTTTTACTTTTTGGGCCACCCCATCTCTTGGCAACTACTCTACGCTGTGCTTTATTGTGAAAGTAGCCAAAGACAATATGTAAACGAATGGCATGGCTGTGCTACATCTACCAAAACAGGCTGAAGGCTGGGTTTTGCCCTGGATGAGGGTTGAGAGCTATAGTTTGCCCACCCCTTAGCTTTAAAATAAACAGTTATGACTATATAAACATTTCTGGCCATATTTGTCTGGAATTTTACTAATACAGTGGCATAGGAAGTAGAATGGGAAGTTACATTTTAGGAAGGATGAAAGAACAGTTTCAAATTTTTAAACGCACATTTAATTGTTCAAAATTATCAGTGGAAACTATCATTATTTTAATTGTTCTTTGCTTATAAAAGCAAAGCTTTCTTGTAGTGGGCAAATTTATTGATGGGTGAATTTATTATCTAAACAGCAACCAGGGAAGCAGATGTGGCTCAAGTGATGAGGCTCCTGCCTATCACATGGGAGGTCCCGGGTTCGGTTCCCGGTGCCTCCTGGAGAAGACAAGTAAGACAGTGAGCTGGCGTTACGGGCAGGCGTGCTGAGCTGATGCAACAAGGAGACACAAAGAGGAAACACAATGAGAGACACAACAAAGCAGGGAGCTAAGGTAGCATAAACGATTGAGCGCCTGTCTCCCACATGGGAGGTCCCAGGTTCGCTTCCTGGTGCCTCCTAAAGAGAAGAAGAACAGACACAGAGCGCACACAGCAAATGGACACAGAGAGCAGACAGCGAGTGCAAAACAATGGGGGGGGGCAGAATAAATAAATAAAAATAAATAAATAAATAAATAGCAACCAGAAAAATGAGGATAAAAATCCATTATTTTTAAATGACGGAGTACTTTAAGGTACAAAATTAAAACAGCTAATTAGTTCATCCCACCTAAAAACACTTGGAGCAAAACACACACACACACACACACACACACACACCAAGAAAAAATAATAAGCATAATTATTATTTATATGTTCAAGGAAGAGTAAATTATTTTCATATTATCAGATGTATTAGCATACATTGAACAGGAATAGTCTGACTCTGCTTTTTATCATCTGGCACTTGATGAATATAAAACTAGTCTTGAAAATAATACAAATATAAACATATAAAGTACATGAATACATAAATGTGTGTGCTGGGTTTCCATTACAAACATTATCAGTAACAGTAATAACTTAACACTTCCTACAGAGATTTCCAGGGAGTTTATCTACAAGTTACCCCTTGTTTTAAGCCTACAAGATAAATTCTGTAGAATTTATGTTGTGTGGTCAGAAATGACCCCAGTTGGCATTTCCGTCCAAGTTTCAAACTCTGAAAACTTCACGTTATTATGATATTTAAATTTCCATCATAAAATTTTATTACCCCTCTCCTACTTTTTGAAAATATCATTCAAACTTAAAAATAGAAGGTTAGAGGAAAATGGCCTTAAAATGACAAATATATCAATGTAGGAAAAAACATTACCTCTGTAACAAATAAGCTCTGTGCTTCTTGTTCTGCGTTTGCAGGAACCGTTGAGCATTTGTATCGACCCTGTCGCCTGAGAACTGCCGTCTGTATAAAAGCACAAGGAAAAGACTTGGTTAAGTGAAGATCAAAAGGAGCCAGCCTCAGGGAGTAGCTGAGGGGGTCCTGCAGCAGGGCCCAGCACCAAGAAAGTCACTTCCACTTTTACCAGGCCGTGCGGCTTTCTCTTTAGGTCACAAGCAACAGGTTCTATTTGGTGCCCTAAGGTTCAAAAGCCCTGCCGGGTAGTCATGTCTTGCTTCTTTCTGGGCCAAGGGCCCAATGACCCTCCAGGAGGCCTCTCTTGCTCCCCTCTGGCAGGGTTAGAGGCCTCATTCATGGTGCCTAAATGACATTTGATCTAATCCCACACTCTTACCTTTGACTTGCCTTAATTGCTTTTTACCACTGCTAAAGGCATGGTAACCAGACACACAAAAGGTCTTCAATAAATATTTGTTTAATGAATCAGTGAATTGTGACTGTTACCTCCCCTCCTATGAACATCAGAACTTTTATTGTTCATGTGGCTTCCGTCCTTATTTTTAATAATAAAATGCATCATGACTTCTGGCAGCAGCACATCTACCCCAAATAACATTGTTTGGAAGGGGCTGTAAAGAGTCAATATGGGGAAACTAGGCCTCGGTCTTCAGAAAGATATGCTCCAGATATTTTTTTCTCCCATGGATGATAATCCTTGGTTACTAATAACAGGTCATAGTCATAGAAACAGCATACGTGAAAACATTCTGCTAACGGAGTTTGCCCTGCTGGCTCTTGGTGGCTAATCACCAAGCTGACAGCTCACGGCACCTATAATGGGTGCTCCCTGTCTTCCCTTGTTGGAGGAAGCTTTGTGTCAAATCTGGGATCCCTGTCCCTCCAGCACAGGCGGAGAACTTCATGGCATGTATTTGGCATATAACTTAATTTTATTTTCTACCCATATTCTCCCTCTGCTGTGCTTCACCTATATTTATATTTATTTTTATCTTGTACTGTGTCTATCTTTGAATGTAATCTTAAACCCTATTTTGGAATAAGCCTTCCTGATTTTCAAGGAAGGTAAAATTAAGGAAAGGACTCCATTCCCATCAAAGTCCTTTGCATAATTAATCAATTCAGCTTTTAAGACTCTGGGTATTGGTTTCTTTGTAAATACCATACACAGAGGGTGACCTTTATTAAACACCTGTTCTCATGAATTGCCACAGATAAGTGACAGTAAGCACTGAATAGAGGCAATCTATGTTTTAAAAAGCTACAAAGCAACATATTGATTAAACAAAGTGTCAACATTGTTATGAACCAAATGTGACACCAGTAAAGGGGGACTGTTTAAGAAATTCTGTATGTTTCAAAGAAGGATACATTTTATACCACCATTTACTATGCCCTTATCTTGACTTATTTGGGTCTTTCAAGATTTCTGAAATTAAGTTTTGTATTTTTGAATCATTTAAGAAATGGCTCAGATCAAGAAATAGGACTGTTGGGGATTGAATCACGTCCCACACAAAAGGCACGTTCAGGTGCCAAGCCCTGGTCCTGTGGGTGTGAACTCAGTTGTAAACAGGACCTTTTGATCAGGTTACTTCAGTTAAGGTATGGCCCAAATGAATCAGGATGGGTCTTAATCCTATTCAGGAGGCCTTATAGAGAAGACCACAGAGAGAACCATGAAAAGCTAGAAGCTGGAAATCAACGGACCCCAACGTGATGGAAAAGCCAAGGAACCGGCAGCCTCAGAATGCCACAGTCTTCTGGGAGAAAGCATTGCCTTGCTGACAACTTGATTTTGAACTTCTCCTAGCCTCAAAACAGTAAGCCAATACATTTCTATTGTTTAAGCCAAGCCACTCTAAGGTATTTGTTTTAGCAGCCAGGAAAATAAGACAAAGACTACCAGGGTCAAGTTCAGCCTATTTTCCACAGCAGCACTGGGAAGAAAGAAAATTTATTATAGAATTTTCACAGTAAAATTACCAACTCAAGAAACTTTAATAACAAGACACTTTCCAAACACCTCTATAAGGGGAGAAAAATAATAGGGAACTGATCTCTTTGATTCTCATGAATCAAAGCACTATTATGCTCTCACTTCAAAAAGTAAACTGTAATCATTAATGAATTATCTGAATTTTAACAGATCAGACAGTATATTGCTTCTCGTCTTTAACTTCGGTTTACACATTAATCATTACTGATCAATTCCTAACTTTGACAAAGCATAGTTTTATTCCCAGCTAGAGCCCTCCCCCCATGGAGACTGCACCCAAATAAACATAATGTAATTCTTTAAAACCAGTTGCTTAAAATAGACATGCTTCTTTAGAACATATCTAGCTTCACTGTTATTTTTATGTATATTTCTTAAACTACATAATATTAGATATGTATTAGATTACCAAAGATGGCAGAGAGCTGCTATGCTTCCCTGTATATGCTTGCTGCTCTTCACACCAAAAGGTAGAGTCTATTTCCCCTCCATCAGAATTGGGCTGATGTCAACCAATAAATGGAAGTGAAAGTGATGATGTGCTAGCTGCAAACCTAACCGTTATGAGAACTGCCAGTTTCCGCTTTTTCCCTCTTAGAAGCCAACCACCATATAAAAGTTCTGCTACCCTGAGACCACCATGCTATGAGGAAGTCCAATCTAGCCAAATGGAGAGAACATGTAGAGAGAAGACGACGCCCAGCGAGCCCCCAGCTGGTTCCAGTCACAGCTGAGGCACCACAATGTGGATGAAGAAGCCGCCTTTACATTTCAGCCTATATACACCAAGTAACAGAAGAACCTCCAGCTGAGCCTCAACCAGATTTCAGAACTGTAAGAAATCATAAACTGTTGCTTTAAGTTACTAAGGCTTTGGGATGGTTTGTTACTCAGCAACAGATAACTGAAACAAGGTTGTAAGAGAAGAGGAACATCTGCAAATTAAAGTGAAGAATATTGCCATTTTCATGAAAACAGATTTCCAATACTAACTGCAGTACAGAGTTAGGACAGAAGCATTGAGGGGATATGCTAAGCTGTAATCTAGTTTCCACAATCACCCTTCTATTCCTTCTATTCAGTCAGTGTCATAATGGAGGTTAAGTAAGATTGAGAAAAATGTCTGTTGGACCTTAACAGTAGGCTACAATGGCTTCTTTTCCTGAAAACATTCTACTGATCATTTAAGGACTCAGCATATCACTCTACCTACCCATCCATCCATCCATCCATTCAAACCTTTACTGCATCCCCACTTTCTTACCAAACAGTAAACCAGCAGCTGCAGATACAACGTTCAATAAAATGTAGTTGCTATTCTAATAGACCTTATAGTCTGGTGTAAGACAAAGACGAGGAAATAAATTATTATAGTGTGATAAGTGTCATAGGGGTAAGCACAAGACAGTATGAGAGGAAAGTGCAGGGGAGTCTAAGTCTTACTGGAAGAAGAAGAAAACCATCAGGAAAGGGTACACTTAGGAGAAGAAGATCAAGCTAAACTGTAAAGGATGGGTACAAGTTGCATTTAGTACAAAAGGAAGAGAAACCTGGGAGATAAGCTTACCCTTGAAAAGCTAAAAGAACAAAATCAAGATATAATAAATGAAATTAGCTCTTTGCCAAAAAAGAAAAAATGCTTTAAACACTGGAACTAAAAGCATCTTCCATGTCAAAGGAAAAACTGCCCAGAACTCTAACAGAACGTGCAGTAAACAACAATAAAACCCCCACTAATCAATAGTTTAATCAACGGTTTTTATTCATCTGGGAAAAGAATGGGTCAACAGAAAGAGCAGGGCTTGTATGACTGGAGGAATTTTGTCAGTGTCTCTATCCTACTTGAAAAGAAAAGGACCCATCAGGCTGGAACCCACTGAGGGACTATTTCAGCCCCTTGGCACCAATGGCACAGAGTGCAGTCACCGATTGAGCCCAAAAGACGCCAAAGTCTTGCAGCTCATTCCCCTTGCTCTAAGTCCAGCCTCACCAAGCCACTTGTTTATAATGTGCTTCTCGTTCAGACTTTTCTAGTGGGAGAAAAAGCACGGCTGGTGAAAGTATTCTGATCTGCTTGTTGGTTATAGTTCTTCATGCACATTAATAAAATAGTATTACGGTTTGTTCTCTCATGGGGTTGGCTGCTGCAAGTCCATTTTCCTGAGGCCAAACAGTTCTGGTCATATTGATTAAACTCAGTCTAAGGAATTACAAAACTGAAATCTGATCCTTGACCTTGGTGATCTTGTAAGTAACCTCCTCCTCCCACCTTCCTCCCCCTTATGAGGCCCAGTCTGAATAGCGCATTAGCCTTTCACTTTGATTCCAAAAACTCTCCAGCAGGCAGGTACATGTCCTTTTCTTTTCCCTATCAGATTGTGAATTCCTCTGAGGTAAGGAGACATCTCTTACTATTTGTATTTCTGTGCTGCATATGCAATATATGTTTCAAGAATGGAGAACTTCCAGGAAAATGGTGGACTAGAAAGACATGGGACTCTCTTCTCTCCCAGAAAAATAGCTAGAGGACAGGCAGAAATAGCCAAATCCCAAAAACCTTCTGGGATTTAGGTCACCAGGGAAAGGTGGGACACCTACACTGATACTACAAGAAAGACAAAAACTTAACAAATCACTTTTAAAGAGATTGAATCTGTTATCAGAAATCTACCAACAAAGATAAGTCCGGGACCAGATGGCATCACAGGTGAATTCTACTAAGCATTTTGAGAAGAATTAAGACCAATCCTGCTTAAACTCTTCCAAAAAATTAAAGAGGAGGGACAATTACCCAATACATTTTATGAAGCCAACATCACCCTAGTACCAAAGCCAGATAAAGACACTACAAAAAAAAGAAAATTATAGTCCAATCTCTCTAATGAACATAGATGCAAAAATTCTCAACAAAATGCTTTAGAATCCAAGAGTATATCAAAAGACTTCTACACCACAACCAAGTGGGATTTATTCCTGGTATGCAAGGGTGGTTCAACATAAACTCAATTAACATAATACACCACATTAACAATTTGAAGTTAAAAAAAAAAAAAAA
>JAQZBX010104633.1:0-10931 GCA_029593785.1 Cabassous unicinctus | reverse complement strand
CCATACAGGATGGTCATATAACAAATCAGGCTTAGTTTATCACCAGCATTCCAAAAATCAGATCTAGGGAGAAAAACTAGCTCTGGGGACACATGCATGGTTTCTAATATAGTGAATGTTTAGCCTACCCTGATTATCACAAAATCAGGACAGCGAGAATATTTGCAGGCCCATTTTCTTTTGCTGCCTACTTTTTATTTGAAGGTAATTATGGGAAAAAATAGAAGACCCCCAAATTAGATAATTTTAAATGAGCATCCTCTCATCAGGTTTCCTGTACAAGCAGAGTTCTTCAATTTGTTCTCCCACATCATTTGCCACTGAGAGAAACAAAAGGTTAAAATAGAGAGAGCATGGTTTTAAAATGAGAAACCTGGATTTAAATCCCATCTTTGCCGTTGAACAAATTATTTAAACTCTCTGTTTGTTCTTTCCTTATTATTACTCTATAATATAGTGAGGATAAGGCCTATCATGTTGGGTTGGTGTAAGGATAATAGCTAAAGTATACCAGATACTTGACACATAGCAGTAACAAATGGTGGCTTCTGTTATTAATAAATGAAAAATACAAATTTAAACTTTTTGAATGTTTAAAAAACTGTTTAACAACTTCACAAAAGTGGGTAAACAGTTTATTAAGCAAGTCTACCTTTAACGCTGCGGTGAAACTGGAATACTAGTATTTGAGTGATTTGTCTGTTTATCTGTAGACATACCCATTTATGAAGATGAGTGTACAAAACTAATTTGTAAGTAAACTACCTTTATGCAATAAGAGTTTACCTATGTTCTATGCAAATTGAGTTCTAAAATCAGAGTTCATATCCTCTTTTACTTTTTAAAAAAAAATTATTGGTCTGTTTTCTTTTATTAGACACTACCTATATATTCTAGAAATTTTTGCCGTTTTATTTGAGAAAGTATCAGGACTCCCTGGGATGGGAGTTTAATAATTTTTTATCTGTTGTGTGGGCCTCTATTGAGAAAATGTACCTATGACAACATGAATACGTTCATAGCCCATAGAAGTATGCTTTAGGTGCATTTCCCCATACATATCGCACTACTGTCGACACCTGGTACTAGTGACATACCTTTCTTATAGATCCTGAAAGAATTTTCTTATAATTGGATTCTTAACTACAGTCCTTGGCCACCATGAGTTCACTTGATGAGGTTAAGTGACTGTCTAGAATTACAAAGCTAATGCAAAGTAGATTGGAAACTGGAAGGAAGGTTTTCTAAAAAAAAAGAGGACTTTTCCCTACACCATTGTGCCATGAAGACAGTGTCTTGAATTATCTAAGTATTTCTTGCATCATCAACTAGATTCCAAGCTTCTTGGGGACTTCAGCTGTCATATCCATTGTGCCATCTGTTTATAAATGCTTAATTAGTTAGAAATTCTAGACTTAATGGAATAAAGATTACATACACACAATGCATTAGGTGCAGTGCTGAATCATCTAATGTGAACATTAGTAATCAAATATAATTTACTAAAATAAACTCATACATATTGAGCTTGGTACAAAAAAAGGTTGACCTGAATTTCAAATGAGCAGTTTTGCACATTTGAACTATAAAATAAGTATTAAAAGTGAAGTTAAATATATACTTACCATATGACCCAGCAGTTCTGGGTATCTACCTAAGAGAATAAAAATGAATGTCTACACAGAGATTGTGAAGTAGCATGAAAGTGGATATAACAGTAGAAGGGATGAAGAAAATAGTAGATAGAAATGATATAGAGAAAAATTAGTATGAATGAGAATAAGAAGTCTGGATTTGGCCATGTTAGTCAATCCTTATAGTCTGATATGAATGGAAACTAGATTGTGAGGATTTTTCTCTAACATGAAATATAAACACATCTTTAGAAGATGCTCAGCATCTTTGGCCATTAGGGAAACGCAAATTAAAACCACAGTGAGATACTACTATACATCACCTAGACTGGCTGTAATCAAAAAGACTTAGTAATAATACTAAGTTAAGGTAGAGAGTAGAGCAGCTCTCATGTGTTGCTGATGGGAACGTGAAATGCTATATACCCTTTGGAAAACAGTGTTTCCTAAAAAGTTATATATACATTTACCATGTGACCCAATAGTTCTACTCTTAGATATCTCTCCAAGAGAAATAAAAACAATGTCTTTACAAAGACTTGTTTGTGAATGTCCATAGCAGCATCCTAATAGCCCCAAACTGGAAACAATGCGGATGCCCATCAACTGGTGAATGGATAAACAAAATGTGGAAAATGGAGTATATCCATATAGTGGAACACTGTTTAGCAATAAAAAGGAACAAAGTATTGTTAACATGCTACAACATGCATGAACCTCAAAAATTTTGTGTTAAGTGAAAGAAATCAGATGCAAAAAACCACAAATTGTTTGATTCCATTTATATGCAATGTCTGGAATAGGCAGAAGACGGAAAGCAGATCAGTGGTTGCCTTTGTAAGGGGGTGGGAGTTGGGATTGACTGCAGCTGGGCATGAGGGAGCTTTTTGGGGTGATGGAAATGTTCTACAAGTATTGTGTGGCGATCGTTGCACAGCTGTATACAGTTACTCAAAATCACTGAATTGTGCACTTACAATGGATCAATTTTTGTTTTTATTTATTAGAGAAATTATGGGTTTACAGAGCAATCATGCATAAAATACTGGATTCCCAATACACTACCCTACCACCACTTTGCATTGGTGTGGAACATTTGTTACAACTGATGATAGCACACTTTTTAAAATAATGATAAACTTTATTTTTAGAGAAGCTGTAGATTTACAGCAAAATTACACTAAAGTATAGGGAGTTCACATATACCCCCCCCCATATTTTCCCTATTGTTAATATCTTACATTAGTGTGGTACATTTGTTACAATTGATGATCTAATACTGAAGCATTGTGTTAACCAAAGTCTATGGTTTACATTATGATTTACAATTTGAGCTGTGCAGTTTTCTAGGCTTTGACAACTGTATGACAGCATGCATCCACGTTTCATACAGAAGAGTGTCACTGCCCTAAAAATGCCCTGTGCTCCACCTGTTCACCCCTCCCCTTCCTCTCTCAGTGCCTGGCAACCCCTGCCTTTATATCAGTGTTACAAGTTACTCCATTAACACAAGATAATTAACTACAGTAACAGTAAATCTACTTTGTGACATGGATACACTCCCCCTTTATGTTTGTTCATTCCTTAATCTTCAGGGATTTGGGATGATGTCCTCTCTGACTACTGATGATAGCACAGTTTCATAATTGTACTATTTAAGTCCATGGTTTAACTTAAGAATGCATTGATTTTATGCTGTGTATAAATTATGATTCAATAAAACTCTTGTACAAAACTACATAAAGATTTGTTTAGACTGAGCTATTCTATTCATACCTTTAAAACCATTGTGTTTTTATATAGTTTTAAAGACAAGGTTTTAGCTGGACTCTGCTCCTCAGTGATTTAATGCTTACCTGCTCTATCTCAGTGGCCAGTTACTGCCTAATTCACTCAAAGTATAAGAAAACCTGGGGTGCAATGTGAAGACTGATGTAGCTTAAAGAATCTGTTTGTTTTTTTTTGATCTGATATAGGGATTTCCTTGGTTTGGGATTCTCTCTGCCTCTTTCTGGTCCAGGCCTTTTTTATTCCTCCAAATAGCAGTTTCTCAAAATTTTGTTCTTCTTAGGCTTTGAAACTTTGCCACTTCTTGTAACTGGCTTCAGTTTAATCCTCACCCTCTTTCCTCTTTCTGTGTCTTGACTGTCTTCTTTCTCCCACAAAATGATCAAGGCTTTTTATTTATTTTGCTTTTTTTGTTATTCCTTTGTCTATTAAAATAAGTCAGTATTTTGCGAGCCTGGAATTAATTATATGAGAAGGGCTTTTGTTTTTTAAAATAATTTCAGACTTCACTTTTAGTAGAATAATGATAGAATAACTATATTTGGCTCTGTGGGATGTAGCAGATAAATCTAAGTTAGTCTTTGGAAGAAAAGAGTGATATCAATAGTGTAATTAAAATTGATTAAAAGGAACACAAATTCTAGTTTGATCTGGAGGTTTAAGTAAAAATATTTGGTTTATCTTGTATTTGTCTTTGTAAAGATTTCTAAATAATGTTTTCTAAATATCTTATTTCTAATTGCTTTGTTCTCTGATACATTGAGCATTATTTTAATATTTTATTATTTTTCTTAGCAAATTCTCTCCAGCGTGCACAAATCTGTGCTTGAGATTATGAAATTTCTTTTAATGAAGAACAGGAGTGTTGTGATTCATTGGTGATATCCATTATGAGTTTGAAATGGAGAAGTGACTGTATTTGTGCCTTGTATTTTTTTCTCTTTTAGTAGCACCCAGCAGTTTGAATACAGGCTTTGAAGTCAGGCAAATTCCAGTGTGAATCTTAATTCTACCCCAACTGTGTTAATTTTTTTTTTTTTTTTAAGGAGGTACCAAGGATTGAAACCAGGACATCATTCATACATGGGAAGCAGGTGTTCAACCACTGAGCTACACCGGCTCCCCATGTGTTAATTTTTTTAGCATTAATTAACTCAGGTTAAAATGAGGATAATACTTAGCTTTAGAGTTACTATGTTAGATATAGTGAGTGTAAAACAATATAATCTAGTGCTTGGTGCTCAGTTTTTTTTTTTTTTTTTTTCCAAAAAACAAAACAGTTCTATGTTAAGCCTGTATCTAAATGAGTGAGTTAGAACAGTCCAAACGTAATGAGGAATTGTGCTGCTGTTCATTGGTATGAATGAGACACTGGACATTCCCCGGGGTAGTTTGCTTGTGGATCAGTTTGATCTTTTGAGGCTTGTTTCTAAGCTTCGATAGGTTGTGGCTAGAGTAGCCTTTACTTGAGGGCTGCTTCTCCTTTAGCCCAACTACAAAGATAGGGCCTTTCTGCGTTCTTTCCTGCAATCCCCTAGGGCGTTGAAAGGAGGTCTTTTCTCTATGGCTGCTTGGAACTCACATGTCTTCCAGTCCCTCATGAACGCTGGGAATTGGACTCTTAGCACCTGAAAGTCTTCTTCCTTGGCAATTTTTCTGGCCTCTTGGAGTCTCACCCTTAGCATGTGCAATTTAGTATTCAGCGAGAGACTCAGCGGGACACATGCAGATTCCTGGAGTTCTTTCTCTGCATTGCTTCCTTCTCTGGCCTGCAGATTTCAGCTGCCTCAGCTTCTCAGAACTCCAGTCTCTATCAGCTCAGCTTGCTATGTTTAATGCCCAGCCATGTATTGAGGAGAAACATTTTCTGCTGATCCTATAGCAAATGATGAATGGAAGCCAGTGTGCTCTACAGGCTCCTACTAGCAAATGGTGCCTCTGTGAATTAGAGAAAGGTGGCTGTGCAAATTAGAAAAAACATCTCTTTTGGGCCGGCACAGCCTTGTGAAAAGCAACGGTCTCTTTGTCTTTGAGCCCCTTCCTTTGCTATGACCCCATTACAGCTTGGCCCTTGCAGCAGGGGCTGGGCTTTATCTCCTTTTTCCCTCTGGCCAGGTGCTTTTTTGAAGGGCTCAGACCACACAACTCTATGCTATGACCAGGTAGTTTTACTGGTACAACTCTTCCTCCAGCAGCATTTAGGGTGTATATTGCTGAAGGCAAAATGAAAATTAATACTGTTAGTGGAAGGTTCTGGGTTCTGGGCTTCTAGGTTCTTGGCTTATGCTTCATAAAAGAGTTAAGGACATGACATAGGGTAGGCAAGGGAGTAAAGAGTTTATTAAGAAACAAGAAAATGAGACAAGTACAGGGCCCAAGGCATGTGCCAGGGGCCTGCTGCAGGGAGAGCTGCTCGGCCCCAGGTCAGGGCTTTTAAAGTGACCTGTCGGCGGGGCCCCAGCTGTTTCCTGCCTCACCTGTCAGTTTCTCAGGGGCCAGTGGTGAGGCCTTCTGAGGGTGTCCAGGGCTTTCCCTTGACTCAGTGGGATCTTGTGGGTCAATCGGGATCTCCTTTTTCCAAATGGGACCTCGTGGCCGGGGTCTGGCAGGGTCTCTCCGGCAGCCTTCCTCTCAGGAGGTTTCCAGTGGGGCCTCGTGGCCGTGGGGTGGGCCGGGCTGCCGCCTTCCCTTTAACTCTACTGACCTGCCTCAATACTGTTATTCTGGAACACGAATTTGTACTCGTTCGTAATATGTTGATGAAAACATCAAAGTTTCTGAAAAATTCTTTTTCCATTTTCCCCATTCAAAAAAGGGTTCAGTAAATTTGGCAAAAAGTTAAAAGTAAACGAGCATGGAAAAAGCTTATTCACATTATTTTGTTTTGAATCACCACGGAAAGAAAATGTCTCAGTTGGGATCCCATTTTAATAAAACCAAACTTGACCTTCTCAGTCACATTCCTTTGTTTGAAACAAATGTTATCTGCCACATACTCTTGTATCTATCAAATAAACAAAATGTGGAGTCCTGTAAATCTTGGGAAAGAGGGTGTTTTCTTAGGGTCGTTACTTTGGGCGGTAAGGCTTGAGGACGTGGTAGTCCTAGGTGTGTTTGCGTGTGACCTTCTCAGCTGAAAAGGATCAGAGCATACGCAGGTGCTGGGCCTCCTTACAGTCAGTTATTCGTCTCTGACTGCAAGAAACTGGGCAGTAGCCCTCTGTGTAAGGGTAGAGCTCTGCAGCACTGACTTTGCGCTCTGGAAAAGGTATCTGGAATTCCAGATATTTGGCCAGTTTTTTAAGAAGTATAATGAATTACAATTCTGTGAACTGTGACCACCTTCTTTTAGGTCAGGTTCCATCCCCTCCAGCTACCCTTTGTCTTAATTACACTTTCCATTCATTACTTGATCCATGGCAGTCTGACTGCTCTTCCCACTGCTCACGCTCCCTCTTCTCACAGGGCGGGCCAGTGGTCCTTTAAGTGCTGACCCTGGATATTTGCAGCCCTGGCAGCTGGCTCACAGGGTGGACACGGGAGTCACCATTTGGGTACATGCCTAAAGCTTGTGCCACTTCCCCACTGATAACCTTATGTTGCTTCTGTTCCCTTCGGGCTTATCAGACAGACATTCCTGCTTGGGGAGGAGGGTCTGCTTGGACCTTGTCTCAGGATCACAGGGAGGTGAGCTTGAGGAGTGCAGCTAAAGCAGCTTTTTGAATTGGTGTTTGAGTCCCGGGCTCACTGTGTTTAGTCTCTCATTGCATTGGCCTTTGTGACGTTTGACCAGTGCCAGCATTGGATTTACCACAAGGCAGAAGGCGCTCATTCCTTGAATTTCTGAGGCTTAGGCAGGATGAATGGCTGAGCAAGCTGCAGAGAGTAAACGAGGGGTGGTTGAGTCTGCATCAAAGCAGGGCGATGGGCTCCAGAGCAGCCTTCTGGTCCTCACCTGGCTGGCTCTTTCTGGAGCATTTGATTCTGCTTACGCTCCTTCCTTTGTGAAATTCTCAGTCCCCTGTGATGCTTCTCTCCCCTGCTTTTTCCCTCTTTTCAGTCTCTTTTGAAGGTACCATATTATAAAAATATAAATTTTCAAGTTATCATTTTCTTATTCTGATTACGTCTTTCATTTAAATTCTTCTCTCAGTTGCTCTCTTATCTAAAATATTAGCTAATTGGCTAATTATTGCCCATACATGAAGGCCACAAATAGAACAAACCAGGCTATTATTTCAAAGCTTGCTGTAGCAGGGGAGTCAGCCACAGTCATTTTCCTTTGGCAGAGACGCAGAGCTAGGGGAGCAGGAAGGGTTTATGGTGAAATAAGGGAAGACTTTGAGTATGGCGTGACTGAAGCCTGGTGGCATGGGAGGCTGGGAGTGAGCGCACTGAAAGTGGGGCTTCTTGAGTGGTTGGTTTAGTGAGGATGTTTGGCTTTCTCTGGTTGTTCCAGAGTTGCAAGTAGGGGCAAAAAGTAGGAAAGCTGGCGGTCGTTGACTCAGTCCTGGCTGTCCTGAGCCTCTGGTTTCCCCAGATGGTTGCTGCGGAGGCTGCGGGTCTGGCCATTGTCTGCTCAGTCTCTCGGGCCACACTCGGTAGGACATGAAGTTCCTTAACTCTTAGTGATTTGTGTCTAGAATGCCGTTTCTTAGCTCCTTTTGGGTTATAAACTTTAAAAAAAATTAATTATTTACTTTATTATCCACCCCCCCCCCACCCACACCCACACCCCCGCGGTTGCTGTCAGTGTCCATTTGCTGGGTGAGCTCTGTCTGTTTCCTGCCCTTTCTTCTCCTCCTTCTCCTCCAGGCTTCACAGGGATTCGATCCTGGGGACCTCTGATGTGGGAGACAGGCACTCTGCCACCTACGCCACCTCATTTCCTGGTTTTTCGGCATGTCTCGTCTTGGCTCTCCCCGTGTCTCCCTCTTGCTGCGTCATCATCCTGCTGCGTGGCTCGGTGGAGCCTGGCTTTTTGTGTGTGGGCCTGGCCTGCCTGCACGCCTTCTATTTTTATTTTACTGGGAGGTCCCAGGGATTGAATCCGGGTCCCTCCATATGGCAGATGGACACCCCACCACTTGAGCCACATCTGGCCTGGGTTATAAACTTTTGAGACTCTAAAAGCCATAGCTGGGAGGCAGATGTGGCTCAAGAGACTGGGCTCCCGTCTACCATACAGGAGGTCCAAGGTTTGATTTCCAGGGCCTCCTGGTGAGGGCAAGCTGGCCCAGGTGGGGCGCTGGCCTGCATGGAGAGCTGGCGCAGAAAGATGAGCAACAAAAAGAGACACAGAGGAGAGACAATAAGAGATGCAACAGACCAGGGAGCTGAGGTGGTACAAGAGATTGAGCCCCTCTTTTCACTCCAGAAGGTTCCAGGATCAGTTCCCAGTGCCTCCTAAAGAGAAGACAAGTAGACACAGAAGAACACACAGCGAATGGACACAGAGCACAGACAACAACGGGGGAGAGGGGGAGAAATAAATAAAATAAATCTTTAAAAAAAAAAAAAAAGAGCCATGGCTCCTTTGCCTGCAGGAAGATTGCCTGGCTGTGGGCTGTGGGCTCGTGGACCAAGAGGGTCTGACCCTGGTTGAGAGACCGAGTACGGATCTGGATCTAGAGAGGGTGCATGGGAGGGTTGTCAGCCTTGGTTAATTTAATGTGCACCAAAAAGTTTTTCCTAGATAAATCCAGTTCAACCAAGAAGACTCCAAGCAGGCTAATCAGGAAAAATGTGGATTCACAAAATTAGAAGCCAGAGAGACTGAGAGAACTGAAACTTAGGAGGGTTCTTTCCTTGGAGTCCAAGGCCTTTTCAGCAATCCACTCTAAAGCCTGTATCCTCTGTGTGTGCTCTAAAGTTATCTGAATGTGTAATGATTAAAATGAACACGTATTACTCTGTTCACATGCGATGGGAAATATATTTTATCAAATCTAAGTCAAAATATGTAATGCTGATTTAACTCTTTGGACAAATTTAAACTTTTTTTTTAGTGAAAAATATGAAAAATCTCATTCTCCTTGTATGTTTGAGAGATGAGAAGAGGCAGGTGATGAATTTAACTACAAGTAATTGAGTTAGTGTATTTGAATTACGCTGTTTCAGTGTATGGAAATTTGAAATTATGGAATTTCTAAATCAGGGTATTCATGTTTCAAAAATGTTGTGATTGTCGAATATAGATATACCAGTGGTAGCTCAGTGGCCATATTTCTTTGGATGTCTCTCTTCTCAAGCACTGTGGTTTGTGCAGGTGGAAGATTCTAACAGAAAAGGATTGCTTTTCTTGTTTTAAAGAAGTTTCTCCAAGGACTCTACTTTCTGTCAGACCTGACAGTTCTGAGTGGGGTTGGAGTGGGTGGGTGAGTGTGGGCTGTTAACCAGTCTTTTCCAACAGCCGCATGCATTTCAGGCCCCTCCCCAACGTCTGGGATCTCCTGCACCGCTGATTTCTGTGCTTTTCTTGCGTTCTGTGGATGCATTTTCTGTCTTCATGTGTTTCAATTATAAATATCTCATAGCTTCACTAAAGATGGAATTTGTATTTCTGTTTCTTATTTCCATGTTGTTTTGGAATGATTTGAGGAGGGTGAAGGTAGAAATGTTTTTATTCTGCTAGGAATATTGTGATCGACATAGCATGTGACCTAATTTAGATGGGTTGTTTATGAAGGACCTACCGTGGAAGTGGTGATAAGCTGAGAACTGACAGGTGACGTGGAGCTAGCCTCAGGAGCTGCAGATGAGGAGCTCACTCATAGAGGCCCTGAGCACGAGGGGAGAACTGGCTGCCCTGCCCTGCTGGGAGAGGAGGACCGCACGTGAGCAAGGTCTAGCGGGAGGCACAGGCAAGGCAGGACACCTGCAAAGCCCAAGGCACTCGGTGCATGCGGGAGAACCTCAGGACGCCCTGCCCTGCTGAGGATTTTAGTCCAGTGGAGGAGATGACACGTACAGAACGTTTATTTTTCGTGAGACACAAGGATAGGCACGACGTGAGCAGGAGAAATAGTTTTGGTTTATTATAGGACTTGGGGAGGAAAAAGAGACTTTTGGCCTGGGTTCTCGCGGGAGGATTCTTGGGGGAGGCAGGCTGTGTTCTGGCACTTTCTCACGTGGTAGCCCACCAGGGGGTGCGCCGTCTAACTGGGGGAACGTGGGGCGCGAGGCAGCGCGCTCAGCAGAGGAGGCCTCTGGTAGCAGGACGTTTAGCTCATTTTCCTTTTCACTGCTCCTCAAGTTTATACTTGATTTTTTTTAAAAAAAGATGGGTAAACTGAACAGGAATATGAATTTTTATTTTGTTGTCTTCCAATCATTGTTATAGATTTTCTTTTTCCCCATTGAAAATGTTTATATTATGGGCTGAATTGGATTTTTGTGAGGTGGCTTGGAGACCCCTATTGTTTATGATAGTTAAATGTTGTGCCACACGGATGAAGGATGGTGGTGTGGGATGTTGTTGGAGGTGTGGGAGGTGGGGAACATGGCAAT
>JAQZBX010104632.1:0-10939 GCA_029593785.1 Cabassous unicinctus | reverse complement strand
AATTTCATCCTTTGCTTGAATCACAATATGTCTATAGTAGAATATAAGTAAGTCCACTCTAGTCCATAGCTCTCCCCCCAATCCTGAGGTGTCTGGGATGGTGATGTCCACTGCACCTCCAATTGAGATTGGGCTTATATTCCATGAGGAAGATGAATGGGACTATCCTGCCTACAGCTGCAGACTCTTTCCATTCCCTGAGATGGCTGTTTCCATCATCATCTCCCCACCAGTTGTCCTGGGTGAGTCCAAAGAGCTGTAGAGTAGGAGTTGCAGCCCCACTGAACTTCTGGGCCCAGTTGGCACATGGACAGCCCAAAGACTCAAGTCTCTGGACATACACCTAGAAACTCCAGCACCAAATATAGGTTTGAATAGAAGGGACAGATGAGCCATGTGCAGGGAAGACATAGTTGAGTCCAACACTGTCACTCCCAGGAGAACAAACTCCAAAGTAAGGCCTCATGGCAAGGCACCATAATCTGGAGCTATGCACCCTGACCATCAGACCTAGGTATCTCCAGAACCCTCAGGAACCCCTCTATTTGGGGTGATATCCACTTTGGAAGTCCAAGAGATCCTCCTGAGATGTGCCTAAGTGTTACCTCTGGAATGACCTCCTGACTCCTTTTGAAGTCTTTTAGCCATATAAACTCATCTGTCTTTAACTTTTCCCCCTTTTATTTGAGGTCTTTTTCCAGTCACTTTGCCAGTTGGTGCTTGGTAGCAATCCCTCAGTGCCAGGGAGGCTCATCACTGGGAATCATGTCCCATGCTGGAAGGAAGTTAATCCATTTATATGCAGAGTTTGGCTTAGAGAGAGGCCACATATGAGCAGCAAAGAAGCTCTCAGGAGGCAACCCTTAGGCAGCCCATTACAATAGCCTAAGTTTCAATTTCAAGAGCAAAGATTCATAAACCTAGTCATCAATATTAAGGGCTCATCAGTGGATCATCCTCCTTCACCAGTCACTGCCCCTGCACTTGGGGGACTGTTGCTGCTCCCTTAGAGAATGTGGCAGAACTCTCCAGGATGGGAATTCAGTATTCTCTCATTTACTGAGTGATTCTCCACCCACTGTGACAATGTCCTGTGAACACTTGAACATTTTTATATACATTATATGTATGCTCACGTGAACTTCCTCCCTTGCATCTCCCATCCCTGAACCCCAAACAAATGATCCTCCCCCACCCCAGTTGTAACCCTTGTGTGATCCAAATGTTCTTCAAAGATGAAGCCATTAAAATAGCTGAATACAATTAATAGGAAAATTAAATAATAATGATAATTTTAAATGTAAGAGATAAAATACATAACAATTTTAAAAAACTAAAAATAAAATAAAATAAAAAGATTTGGATATTAAAAAAATGAAAAATATTAAAAAAAATTTTTTTTTACCTTTTGCCTTTCATCACTGCAATATCTGGTGTCCAGTCTGTACCGTGGCACCTTCCCCGTCTCACTCCCAATGTCTCACTATTTTTCATTTTGTTTTCAAAGAAGTTTTAGATCACAGTAAAGTCACACACAGAATAAAGTAGACTCATATACCAAATATCCTCCCCCTTTCCTCCCCCTATATTAATATCATTTTATATGTGGATGGTAGCATTGTTATAACTGATATACAAATAGTGAAACATAGCTACTAAACATTGTCAATGGTTTACACTATGGTTGACATTTTAGACAGTACACTTTTATAAATTTTGATGATATTTACCATGTACTGTGTCCATCACTGTAAGGTAATGCAGAACATTTCCAATGACCACTAAGTACCCCTAGTTTGATCTATTCTATTCCTCACTCCCCATCCCCCCCGGGGCCCACGTTGAACCCCTGGCTTGACTCATTGGATGACAAGATTCATAGTTACATGCAACAAGTGAGGTCTTGACACACTGGTTTGTCTTCCCCTATTAGGAACTGCCCTTGATCTCGAGAGACTCCCACCTGTCTATTTCTGAACCAATCAGTCCACCCAAGGATGGGAGTCCAACACCTTCCTGCCCATTATGTGAGTCTCCACCCACTGATACAACACATTCTGACGAAATGAACACTCACACACTCCCTCGAAGCCTTCTCCAGGGGTGCCCTGTCCTGAACACCCCCCAACCAACACCCTAAACCAGTAACACTTCCTTGTCATATTTCCATAACAGCATTCCCACTTCTGTACTTTCGACCTCATACCTGCAAATCCCCAGTGTTCACCTGGTCTCTCTCCCAATCCTCCCCCCACCCCCAGTATCCTGGTCCTTCTAACACACCCTTCCCAATCTATCCTCCTGTCAACCTTGCAAGACCGAATCCAATATTATCACTACCCTACTGTCCTATCCCTTCAATACTTAACTACACTCTATCAATTTACCATAGATTACATCCATATGGGTGATGGCTCACAACCTTCTCTTCTCTTTCTATTTCTTGTAAACCTATTATACAGGCAATAGCTCTCTGAGACTGCTCAATTTCCTTAATTTATATCAGTGAGGTCATGTACTCTTCATCCTTCAATGCCTGGCATGCTTCACTCAAAATAAGGTCTTCAAGATTCATCCATGTTATCCCATGTGTTAGCACTTTATTCCTTCTTACAGCTGAGTAATATTCCATTTTATGTATGTACCACATTTTGTTTATGCATTCATCTGTTGATGGGCACCTGGGTTGATGCCAACTTTTGGTAATAGTGAACAATGCTGCTATGAACTTTGGTGTGCATATATCTGTTCGTGTCTTTGCTTTCAATTCTTCTATGTATATACTAACAGTGGAATTGCTGGATCATATGAAAGTGCTATTGTTAGTTTTTTGAAGAACTGCCAAACTGTCCTCCACAGTGGCTGTATCATTTTACATTCCCAACAGCAGTGGATGACAGTTCCCATTCCTCCATATCCTCTCCAACACTTATAGCCTGCTGTTTTTTTAATAGTTGCCATTCTAATGGGTGTAAGATTGTATCTCATTGCAGTTTTGATTAGCATTTCCCTAACAGCCAGCGATGTCGAGCATCTTTTCATGTGCTTTTTAGCCATTTGTATTTCTTCCTTGGAGAAGTGTCTTTTCAGGTCACTTTACATTTTTAAATGGGTTGTCTTTTTTTTTTGAGGTGTAGGATTTCTTTATATATGCAGGATATTAGGCTCCTATCAGATATAAAGTTGCCAAATATTTTCTCCCATTGGGTAGGCTGCCTTTTTACTTTCTTCATAACATCCTTTGAGGTGCAAAAGTTTTTAATTTAAAGGAGATGCCATTTATCTATTTTTTCTTTTGCTGCTCTTGTTTTGCGTGTGAAGACCATGAAACCATTTCCTATTACAAGGTCCTGTAGATGCTTCCCTACATTATCTTCCAAGGTCTTTATGGTCTGGCCTCTTATATTTAGATCTTTGATCCATCTTGAGTTGATTTTTGTCTATGGTGTGAGATGGTGTTCCTCTTTCATTCTTTGGGATATGGATATTCAGTTCTCCAAGCACCATTTGTTGAAGAGGCCATTCTCTCCCAACTGTGTGGGCTTGGTAGCCTGGTCAAATGTCAGAAGACTGTATATGCAAAGATCTATATCAGAACTCTCAATTCAGTTCCATTGGACAGTATGACTATCCTTGTGCCAATACCATGCAGTTTTTATCACTGTAGATTTGTAGTATGTTTTAAAGTCAGGTAGTGTGATACCTCCAATTTCATTTTTCTTTTTCAATATGTACTTGGCAATTCAGGCCCTCTTAACCTTCCAAATAAAATTTGTAGTTAGTTTTTCCAATTCATTAATAAACACTGTCTTGATTTTTATTGGGATTGCATTAAAACTGTAGATTAGTCTGTGTAGGATAGACATCTTAATGATGTTTAGTCTTCCCAAACATGAACAGGGAGTATTCTCCCATTTATTTAAGTCTTCTTTGATTTCCTTTAACAGTGTTGTGTAGTTTTCTGTATATAAGTCCTTTCCATCTTTAGTAAAATTTATTCCTAGGTATTTGATTCTTTTATTTACTATTGTAAATGGTATTTTTTCCTTGATTCCCTCCTCAGATTGCTCATTATTGGTGTACAGAAATGCTACTGATTTTTCAGCATTGATCTTATACCCTGTGGCTTTACTGAACTCTTTTATAAGTTCTACAATCTTTGCTGTAGATTTCTCAAGGCTTTCTATGTATAGGATCGTGTCATCTGCAAATAGTGAAATTTTTACTTCTTCCTTTCCAATTTGGATGCCTTTTATATCTTTTTCTTGCCTCGGTGCTTGAGCAAGTACTTCTAAGACAATGTTAAATAGGAGCAGTGAAGTGGGCACCTTTGTCTTTTTCCCAATCTTTGAGGCAAAGCTTTTAGGATTTCACCATTGAAGATGATGTTAGCTTTGGGTTTTTCATATATACCCTATATTATGTTCACAAAATTTCCTTCTATTCCTGTCTTTTGCAGGGTTTTTATCAGGAAAGAGTGCTGTATTTTGTCGAATGTTTTTTCTGCATCTATAGAGATGGTCATGTGATTTTTTTCTTTCAATCTGTTTATGTGGTGTATTACATTGATGATTTTCTTATATTGAACCATTCTTGCACACCTGGAATGAAACCCACTTTGTCATGGTGTATAATTCATTTGATATATTGTTGAATGTGATTAGGATGTATTTTGTTGAGGATATTAGCATCTAGATTCATTAGAGAGATTGGTCTGTAATTTTCCTTTCTGTGGCATCTTTATTTGGCTTTGGTATTAGGGTAATGTTGGCATCATAGAATGAGTTAGGCAATGTTCCTTCTACTTCTGTTTTTTGGAAGAGCTTAAGCAGGATTGGGTTAGCTCATTCTGGAATGTTTGGGAGAATTCACCTCTGAAGCCATCTGTTCCTGGGCTCTTCTTAGTTGGGAGGTTTTTGATGACTGAGTCTAACCCTTTACTTGTATTTGGCTGTTGAGTTCATCAATTTCTTCTTTCTTTAATATGGGTTTCTTGTGAGATTCTAGTATTTGCCCATTTCCTCTAAATTCTCATTCTGGTTTTCATATATTTTTTCAAAGTATCCTCTTATGATGCTCTTTATTTCTGTGGGGTCAGTAGTGATATCCCCTTCCTTAATTCATATTTTGTATATTTGCATCTGCTTTCTTTTTCTTTGTTAGTCTGGCTAAGGGTTTGTCAATTTTACTGATCTTCTCAAAGAACCAGCTTTTGGTTTTGTTTATTTTTTCTAGTGCTTTCTTATTTTCTATTTCCTTTAGTTCTGCTCTAATCTTTGTTATTTTCTTCTTTCTAATTCCTTTGGAGTTAGTTTGTTGCTGTTTTTCCAATTCCTCCAGATGTGCAGTTAAGTCTTCAAGTTTAGCTCTTTCTTCTTTTTTGATATATGCATTTTGGGCTATGAATTTCCCTCTCATTACAGGTTTGGTTGCATCCCCTATGTTTTGATATGATGTGTTGTCATTTTTATTCATTTCAAGGTAGTTACTGATTTCTTTTGAGATTTCCTCCTTTACCCACTGTTTGTCCAATAGTGTGTTGTTTAACTGCCATATCTTTGTACCTTATCTGGTTCTCTGGCCCTTAGTGATTTCCAATTTCATTCCGTTGTGGTCAGAGAAATTACTTTGTATAATCTCAATCTTTCTGAATTAATTGAGAGTTCTGTGGCCTATCATGTGGTTTATCTTGGAGTATGATCCATGTGCACTCAAGATGAATATATATCCTGCTGTATTTGGGTGTAGCATTCTGTATATGTCTATTAGGTCCAGATCCTCTAATATATTATTCAGTCTTTGCTTCTTTATTGATTCTCTGTTGAGATGTTCTATCTAATGATGATAATGGTGTATCAAATTCCCCCACTATAATTGTAGAGTCATCCATTTCTCCACTTAGTTTTTATAGTGTTTTCTTCATATATTTTGAGGAACCCTGGTTAGGTGCATACATGTTTATGATTGTTCTTTCTTCTTGAAAGATTACCCTTTTTACTAATATATAGTGTCCATCTTGGTTTCTTATGATAGTTTTGTATTTAAAGTCTATTTTGTCCAATATTAGTATAGCTACTCATACCTTTTTTTGTTGTTGTTGTTGTTGTTGTTATTGTTTCCTTGTAATATTATTTTCCAGCCATTCACTTTCAGCCTCCTTGAATCCCTGAGTCTAAGGTGGGCTTTTTGCAGACAACATATAGATGGGTCATATTTCTTTATCCATTCTCCCAATCTGTGTCTCTTGATTGGTGAGTTTAATCCATTGAAATTCAGTGCTTATTACTCTCAAGGAATTTCTTACATCAGGCATATTTTCTTTGGGTTTATGTATGTTGTTTTTATTTCTCTTTTTGTCTTTTTAGTTATTCTTACACTCTCCTCCAACTCTCTCTCTCCTGTTTTATCTTTTCAACCTGCAGAACTTCCTTTATTATTTCTTGAAGGACAGGTTTCTTTTTGGCATACTTTCCAAATTTCTGTTTATCTGTGAATATTTTGAACTCTCAATCAATTTTGAATGCCAGCTTTACTGGATAGAATATTGTTGCCTGAAATTTTTTTCTTTTAGTACCTTGACTATGTCATACCCCTGCCTTCTTGCCTCCATGGTTTCAGTTGAGAAATTAGCACTTAATCTTATTGAGCTTCCCATGTATGTGATGGTTCTCTTTTCTCTTCCTGCCTTGAGTATTTTCTCTTTGTCTTGAGCATTGGGCTTTTTGATAAGTATATGTCTTGGAGTAGGCCTGTTTTGATTTATACTGTTTGGGATGTGCTGTGCTTCCTAGACATGTACGTCCATTTCCCTCAATAGGGTTGGGAAGTTTTCAGCCATTATTTCCTTCAACACTCCTTCTGTTCCCTTTCCCTTCTCTTCTCCCTCAGGGATGCCTATAATGCATATATTTGGGTGTTTTTTTTTGTTGTTTAAATCCCTAAGTCCCTGCTGGATTTTTCCTATCTTTTTATTTATCTGTTCTACCATCAGTTTGATTTCAAGGCACTGTCTATCACATCACTAATTCTTTCTTCTGCCTGTTCAAATCTGCTGTTATGTGATTCCAGTGTCTTTTTTATTTCTTTGATTACGCAATTTCTCACCATCATACCCGTTATCTTTTCATGTATGTTTACACTTTCTTCAGTATGTTCTCCCTGTGTCTTCTTAATATCCTTAACCTCTTCCTTCACTTCATTAAGTTGATCCATGATATTTGTTTGGACTGCTCTGATTAGTTATTCGGTGTTCTGCATCTCTTCCTAGTTTTTAGTTTTTTCATTGGGCTGGTCCATGTCTTCCTGTTTTCTAGTACAAAAATAATGTCTATGTTTTCCCTGTACTATGGTATCAGCTGTATATTAGATATCCCAGTGGATCGCTACTTTTAGAGGAGCCGAGAATTGAATTAGGGACATCATATATTCAAGGCAGAAATTCCTCCACTGAGCTACTTTTCTAATTGGGTCAGTTAGCTCTTCAGAAAGCTATTCAGTCACTTTCTCCAGGGCAGATTTTACTCTCCTAGGGCAGGTGGATTCAGCAGGCTGTATGAGCAGATACCCCCTCCCTCTCCTGGTCAGGTTGAGTTCCCTTTTGAAATTCAAATGGGACCTTGATGACTGAGTTCACCACACAGTAATGATTTTCAAGCCTCTTCTAGGCCACTCCCTCCTCTCTGGGAACCCTAAATAGACTCTTGAAAATATATTAAGTGCTTCCCACTGCCTGACTCCCTTAGGGGAGTTGAAATTCTGATAATCCTCAGTGCAGAACTATTAAATTGATTGACTCTACCCTCTCTCAGTCCAAGCATCTCTATTCCAAGGCAGTTAGGTAAATCAGGCTTCCTCCACAGATTCACCTCTCCCCTCTGCCTGGTACCTCTTTGAGCTGGCTGGTGTGCTCCCCAAAGCTCAAAGGGGGTCCAGGTAATTAAACCCACATAAAGGAAATCACTCTCCACCCTCTGCCAGAACCCTCTTACTCTTGGAGAATGCTCCCTCTCGCTGGGTGGCTGGCAGGAGTTGGAGCTCACCCTGGCCCTTTGCCCTAATTGTGGGGATTAGCCACCTGTGATTTCCAGGCTCAGGGCTAAAAACCCATGTGTTTATCTTGAGCAATCTATCTCTCTGTCCAGCTCCCTCCAGATTGATGTCCCAAGGCTCCCACTCTGTGGGCTCCCAGAACAGCTCACTTGGGCAGGATCCTGTCCCCAATCAGCTGTCTTTTGTGAGATAGATGGTGAGCACCCACTTAAACCAATACCATCTTGCCTTCCTCCAGCTAATAGTCTTTTGAATTTAAAGAATAGTATGCTGTAGTGTTTTAGCAGCAAACATTATTGGTAATGAACTTCAATATTATTGTTCTCTTATATGTGCCTATGTTTCTACATACAAATGTAAATATGTCTTGATGTTTAAAATTTGTTCCTCAGATGCTATTAAGCACTGACAGGTATTTTGCTAGTGGTTGGATATGCAGTTGTGAGAAAAAAATATATATCCTTTCTTCCTGACTTTAATATCTAAATATCCAAACAATTGTTTAATTAAGCATTGTGTTAACATTTGAATGTGAAGTTCAGTGTGTTAGCAGAGAGATGTGTCAAATGAACTATGACCTCATGTGAAGGGGAGGATCTACTTCCATGCCCTTTGAGCTGGTGTTTGGCAGCATTTCATTTCTCTTAAAGGAACTGTTGGACTGAGGAACTTGGTCCGTGTTTGTTGGCTGGTGTTCTCATTTTCTTGCTAACCTGACCGTTCCACATAGATGTTTGCATCATCAATGCTTACAAATTGAGAAGGCAACAGTGTCTGCTATCAAGTTGGAATTCACTGTCTTTTGTAAACTATCCTAGGAAGTGATTAACCATTCCTTTTGATGCCTTCCAAACATTACAAGCTATTCACTAGGTCCAGCCCTCAGTCAAGGGAAAGGGATTACTCTAGGGTGTGAACCCCATTCAGCAGGGATCTTTTGGCATCTTTATAAATCTGCCTACCAGCCTATCTTTCACAGGCTCTGGTTGATGTGTGTTCAGCCAAGAACTAGACTTCCTGCAGAATCTTTGCTTGATCAAATGTCAGTTTTTGGCTGTCCATCTCATTTTCATTTCATAGTTTTTTTACTTATCCAAAATGTTTTCATTCCATAGGAATTTGTTGAGAACATAATGATTGTCTCGTATTGCACTAAGGGCAAAATATTGAACAATAATCAATATGTGGTCCCAGGTGCTTCGGTTTTTTAAGGGAGAGTATGGTTCTTCTGGCTGCAACAAATGAATTTCTGGAGTCCATGGCAGTTTTTGGAATCTGATGAAAGTCCCATGTGAGGAGGTCAGAAAAATTAAGTTTTTCTGACTCCATGCATCTCTTTGTCAAATTTAAAATTATACTGTTTGGTATTCAGAACTCTTACCTATGATTTTCCTTCAGTTTAGTATCTTTTTTATTTGTTACTCACGGACTGTACAACTCCTTACTCTGGTGTGTTTGGGGAGATGGAAAGACCAGAAGATGTCTCCTTAGAGAACTTTATTTTAATGTCTTAGCTTTGCTCATTGCAGGATGGAAAGGGTGATAACTGATGAGAACTTCCTCAGGCAAATGACAATGTGATTTTGAACCCTATTTCCAACCCTAGGTCATCACCAGAGTCTGCCATCTTCATACTGCAAGCATCCTTATTTACTTATGTTTCCCTCTAGAGATGCTGGCTGGTTTAAAAAATTGCACACAGTGGGATCAACTTGAGGCTGGAGGGGAACAGGGAAAATTAGAAAGTGAGTGACAGAGTGAGGGATACATGGATATATGAAAAAAGAAACCAAAGTTTCTGCACATGTACATGACCATTGTGCAGATAGGACTGTCCTCCCTCTTCCAGCCCATCCCCCACCTCCCCTCTGGCAATCTGGCTGCCTCTACTTCTACTCCAGGTATTGGTACTGCGTCAATGGCTCCACATGGTAAAAAGAGGAAAGCACTCCTTCCCCCACTCCCTGACATTCCTTTTGCCTAATCAACCTTTTGCCAAACACTCAAACACTTGTCCTCTACCCAGCATCTATGCATGTCCCTTGGTCAGGCTGATGGATTTGAGAAGGATACCTCAATACCTAATCCACTGGTGTGGGCCAGTGTCCAAGAGATGCTAGTATGAAAGTCTGTGTAGGAAAGGAGGAGGAAGAGTGTCTGTTGTGTATTTCATATCCCAGTCATCTCAATTGGCACCTGGAAGAATCCCCCTTCTCTTCAATCTATTCCTTAGATTGAGGCATCTCACCTCCCAACCACCCATTAATCCTGCTAGAAGCCTGGATGGGGAAAATCAAGGCCTGCATATTCTGGTAGTCTCTGAGAGCTGCCCTTATATTCCACAAGGGAATCTGGAACTGATTAAAATTCAGATAAACCCCACTCCTAACCTATCAGATGTTCCAATATTCCTGAGGTAAAACATGTTTTCCTTCAGCCAAGACGCTGGTCAAAAGAGCATATTCAGACTCTTAAATCTTCACAACCAAGGGATGGTTGTAGAAGGCTTTCATGCCTATCATTATATCCAGTATCCCCACAAACATGCAATCTGAATAAGAGCAGATTGCCTCTTCTGTAAACATAGCTTCATGAAAGATAAACCCACTGCACCCTCCAAGGGATATTGCCACAGTGTAGTCAATTCTCCTTCAGTGCTCCCATCCCTCTTCATGTTTCACTCATGAACCATGTCTGCTGTGTAGGGGACACTAATGGTCAGAGAAAGTCCATTTTCCATTCAGAAGAGGATCTGTTTTCCAGCCCCTTTCTCTTCTACCCTACTCTTCAGATTTTGTGGCACTGGGACCTCAAGAGGAGCTCAGTCTCCAGGTGAAAAAAAGACAGAGTTGACCAAGTAAAAACACAAATGGGGACTAGTTCCCTCTTG
>JAQZBX010104631.1:0-10930 GCA_029593785.1 Cabassous unicinctus | reverse complement strand
CTTCATTACTGTTTTTTTTTTTTACTTAAAGTCTATTTTTTCTGGTATTAGTATAGCTACCCTAGCCCTCTTTTGGTTACTATCTGCATGGTATGTTTTTTCCATCCTTTCACACTACCTACTTATGTCTTTGTGAATTTAATCCACTTCCTTTTTAAAATAAAATTTTATTTAAGTATATCATTTATACTTGAATATACATAAACAATAAGTATACAGTAAAAGTTGTGAACTTACAAAACAAACATGCATAACATCATACAGGGCTCCCATACATCAGCCCACCACCAACACCTTGCATTGTTATGAAACTTTTGTTACAAACTATGAAAAATCATTGTCAAAATATTACTAATAACTTAGCCCATATCTTACATTTTGTGTATTCTTCCCCCAACCCACCAGATTAATGTCCTGTATTAGTATTATACATTTGTTATAGTTCATTAGAGAAAATTCTCATATTTGTCCTGTTAACCACTGTTCATCTTCCACCACTGGATTCCTGTGTTATATACCCTCATGCTTTTGTACTGTCCATCCAAAGTGTCCGCTCAGTGGCTCTCGTTTTCATCACAGAGTTGTGCTGTTATCATCTCAATTTTAGAACATTTTTATTACTCCAAAAGGAAAAATCCCATACCCCCAATACCTTTCTATAGTTGTCTCTTAGAAATGATATATCTTCTTTGAGATTGCTGAAAAAATATTACAATATTTACTATTAACTATTATCCATAAGTTACATAAGATACATTCCTGTATATCACCGTATTCTTAACACTTTGTAAAAGAACATTCTATTTACTCTTAACCACAATTTTTATCCACCATCGAAATCACTGTTATACATACCCTAGATTATTTTTTAGTTTCCTTTCAGTTGACATTTACTTCCACAAACTATCCCTTTCAGCTACAATCTCACTTATAAATCAGCAGTGTTAGTTACACTCACTATAATGTCTTACCATCAACCCTATTCATTTCCACACTTTTACAATAAACCTTATTAGAAATTCCATGTACGTTGAGTATCAGCTCCTATTCTCAACACACATTCTCTTTCTCATTAACCTATACTCTAGAGTTTACCTCCATGAGTTTATTCAACATATTTAGTTCATATTATTGAGACCATATGTGGCAGCTTGAGATTGTTTATGAAGCCCAAAAAGAGAAAGATTATGTTTATGAACTAATCTATTCCTCTGGCTATGATGCCCTTTGATTACATTAACTTCAGCTGAGATGTCTTTGATTAGATTACCTTTTAACGTTAGGGCTTTTGATTTGACTATATCAGTTGGTGTGATTCAGGCTGAGTACCCACCCTCTTGCTGGGTCTGATATAAATGGATACTCACTCAGACAGACACACAGGAAGAAGAGAGCTCTGTCATTTTTGATCCAGCCATGTAACAGAAAGGAGAAGCTTGAGTGAAGAGAGCAGAACAGCTGAGACTGATATAAAAGGACTGGAAAGAAACAAGCCCTATGATAGAAGAGAGAGGACTGCAAGATCACTTGAACACAAAACCTCAATAGGCTGGGCCCACAGAGCTCAAGAGGAAAACGAAGCCCAGAGGGGAAGGAGAGACCAAGCAGATACCACCCACCATCTTGCTTCAACACATGGCAGCTGACTTTGGTGAGAGGGCATGTCTTATGATACCTTGAGCTGAACTTTTTACAGTCTTGGACATGTAAGATTTTACCCCAAATAAATACCCTTTATAAAAGCCAAAAGATTTCTGGTACTTTGCATCAGCACCTTTTAGGCAGGCTAATACACCCTACAATATTTGTTCTTTTGTGTCTGACTTTATTTCACTCAACATGATGTCCTCAAGGTTCATCCATGTTATCACATGCATCCTGATTTCATTTCTCCCTACAGCTGAATAATATCCCATTGTATGTATATATCACATTTTGTTTAGCCATTTATCAGTTGATGGACACTTGGGCTGGTTCCCTTAGCAAGTGTGAATAATGCTGTTATGAACATAGGTGTGCAAATGTCAGTTTGCATCCTTGCTTTCAGTTCTTCTGAATATATTCCTAGTAATGGGATTGCTGGATCATACAGTATCTCTGTATTCAATTTCTTGAGGTACTGCCAAACTGTCTTCCACAGAGGCTGCACTATTCTACATTCCCTCCAACAGTGTAGGAGTGTTCTTATTTCTCCAAATCCTCTCCAGCACTTGTAGTTTTCTGTTTTTGTTTTTGTTTTTGATTATGGCCATTCTATAAGGTGTGAAATGATATCTCATTGTAGTTTTGATTTGTATTTCCCTAATAGCTAGTGGTGTTGAGCTTTTTTTCATATGCTTTTTTGGCCATTTGTATTTCCTCTTTGGAGAAATTTCTATTCAAGTCTTTAGCCCATTTTTTAATTGGGCTGCTTGTCTTTTTATCATTGAGTTATATGTTCTCTGTATAACATGGATATCAAACCCTTATTGGAGATGTGGTTTCCAAATGTTTTTTCCCATCAAGTAGGTTGCCTTTTTTCTTTATGACAAAGTCTTTTGAAGACCAAAATTTTTTAATTTTGAGGAGGTCCCATTTATCTATTTTTTCTTTCAATAATGGAGCTTTGGATATAAGGCTTAAGAAACTACTGCCTACCACAAGATCTTAAAGATCTACATTTTCTTCTAGAGGTTTTATGATTGTAGCTTTTACATTTAGGTCCTTGATAAATTTTTAGTTAATTTTTCTATAAGGTGTGGGATAAGTGTCCTCTTTCTTTCTTTTGAATATGGATATCCATTTCTCCCAGCACCATTTGTTGAATTGACTGCTCTGTCCCAGTTGGATGGGCTTGACAGCCTTTTCAAAAATCACTTGACCATAGATGTGCGGGTCTGTTTCTGGTTTCTTGTTTCAGTTCCATTGGTCAATCTGTCTTTATGCTAGTGCCATGTTGTTTTTACCACTGTAGCTAAGTAATATGCTTTAAAGTATAGATGTGAGAGTCCTCCAACTTTGTTCTTCCTTTTTAAAACATTTCTGGCTGTTTGGGGGCACCTTAGCCTCCCAAATAAATTTAATAATTGGGTTTTCCATTTCTTCAAAAAAGACTTGAGATTTTTATTGGGTTCATGTTGAATCTGTAAATCAATTTGGGTAGAATTGACATCTTAGCGATATTTAGTCATCCAATCCATGAACATGGAATGTCCTTCCATTTATTTAAGTTCTGTCATTATTTCTTTGACTATGTCTTTGCCCCTTTCTCTCTTTTCCATCTGGTACTCTCATATTGTATATATATGTATGCTTAATGGTGTCCCAGAGGCCTTTTAGGCTATTTTCACTTTTTGTAATTCTTTTTTCTGTTGCTTCTCAGCCTGACTCATTTTAATTGTCTTGTCTTCAAGTTTGCTGATTCTTCCTTCTGCCAGCTCCAATCTGTTGTTGAAACCCTCCTGGCAATTTTTCATTTCAGTATTATGGTCTTCACCTCCAGTAGTTCTGTTTGTTTCCTTTTTAAAATTTGTCTCTTTATTGAGATTCTTATATTGTTCATTAATTGTTTTCCTGATATCCTTTAGTTCTTTCTCGCATTTTCCTTAATCTCCTAGAGCAGTTTTTAAAAAAGATTTATTTATTTTTTTACTTTATCCCTTCCTCCCCTAGATGGTTCTCTTTGTCTGCTCATTGTTTGATTGCCTTCTCCAGGAGGCACCGGGAATCAAACCTGGGACATGGGAGGTGAATCAAACCCACATGGGAGGTGAAAGCCCAACGGGCTGAGCCATACCCGTTCCCTGTGGCCTGTGGCATCTGCTGGCCTGTGGCATCTGCTGGTTTAGGTGTCTGCTTGTTGCGGTGGGGTGTGGCATGTGAGCATCTAGCTCTAGTTGCAGCAGGGTACGGCATCTAGCTCTTGTTGTGGTGGGTGCAATGTCTAGCTCTCATTTGCGATGGTGCAGGCATTCTTTTGTTTTTTTTTTCACAGACTCCTTCACAAGTTTATGTATTTCTGTACAAACATTTGTTCAGTATAATTTATGAACATATGCTAATGATACATGGAAACAAGGGGAAAGATAACGTGTACAAATATTACTCTTAAACATTACAATCAAGTATTTTTTTTTAATGAAAACTAAGTACAATGGAAATTCAAAGATGTTTTAGAGAATCAGCTTGGTTTGATAGATACATAGAAGTTATTTGCATGAGGCATGATCTTCATAGAGAAAACTAGGTCCAATATCTTTTTCTTCACCTTTTTTTCCCTCTTTAGACAGTCATAACCTTTTTGCCACTCATCCCCATAAATCTTCTCTCTGGCAAGTACAACTCTGTCCCATCCTCTTCCATTAAAGGGATTGTAGTAATGGCTAAAAGAAATCTGAGTGTGGAGATCACCTTTGTCCTCTTAGGTTTCACAGATTATTCAGAGATAATCTGTGAAAGGTTCCTCTCTTTCTGGTGTTTCTGTCCATGTATATTATCACTGTGGTAGGAAATCTTGGGATGATAGTAATCAATATTAACCCCAAATTTCATACCCCCATTTACTTTTTCCTTAGTCACATTTCTTTTGTTGGTTTCTGTTACTTGTCCATCGTTACTCCCAAGCTGCTTGAGAACTTGGTCATGGCAAATAAAAGCATCTTCTAGTTTAGCTGCGTGCTGTGGTACTTCCTGTCCTGCACTGCTGTGGTAACTGAGTCTTTCCTGCTGGCTGTGATGGCCTATGACCTTTGTGGCCATCTGTAACCCTCTGCTTTTTATGATGGCCATGTCACAGAGACTCTGTGCCCTACTGGTGACTGGGTCACATCTCTGGGGTATTGGCCCCTTGGTGCTCCTTTATTTACTATGCTCTCCATCTAAACTATTATGGACATAATATAATCAACCACTTTTTTTGTGAATATACTGCTCCTATTGCTGTCTCGAATTATGATATACAGATTCCCCACCTGCTGCTTTTTGGCTTTGCCACCTTCAATGAAGTGAGAACTCTACTGATCATCCTCACTCCATATGTTTTTATTTTTGTGACTGTACTGAAAATCTGTTCTGTCAGCAGACGTTGCAAAGCCTTCTCCACTTGTGCCTCCTACTTGACTGCCATCACCATCTTTCACAGGACCATATTTTCCCTCTACTGTGTTCCCAACTCAAGAAACTCTTGAGAAATAGTTAAAGTGGCCTCTGTATTTTACACAGTGGTCAATCTCATGCTGAACCCCTTGAGTTACAGACTGAGGAACAAAGATGTGAAGGATGCCTCCCCAAAATTAATAGACACGAAAGTCCTATTTCACTGGACCAACCTCAAAAGTTGTTTTCCATCCCAGTGAGCAACTGGGCAAGAGCCTAAACTACTTCTAAAACATACAGCATTTTATTTTTATAGATAATTGCGATTTTAATAGATTGTGAACTGATAAGTTCAAATCCTTTGACAATGCTAAAGAAGTTTAATTCTGGGATACATTCCATAGGATTTTGATCCGTAAAGCATCTATTTCTTCAAATTCTCTAAAAAGAAACAAAAATACTACAAATAACAGCTGGTAAAGGAAAATATTGTTATAAATAATAACTTACTTTTCTTCAATGTTTTCTGCATGACAGGCACTGATGTAAATTTTGACAAACTTTATCACATTTAAGACCTGAAGTGATACATGAGGTCAGGTAATATTAATATATTGTTTTACATAAGAGGAAACAAAACCTCTGAGAGGTTAAATACATTGCCCAGTGCTTTACATCTAGTGAGTTACAAAACGAAGTCTCAGAGAAAGATATATTCTAAAAGTCCATTTCTTAATGCAATTTAACCACAATTTTGGTGTATAAACACAAACACTTTTAATTCTACATGATATATTCAGTGGCTGCATAAGTGTGAAGAGTGTTTGAAGGAAGAAGGGTGCCTGGTAATGCAGAAAGAAGGAGCTGAGGTCCACTTTTCAGAAGGAAAAGTGGTTTCCCCAAGACTAGAAGACAGAATAAAATTTAGCTCAGTTGATTGGGGAATCTTTTTTTTTTAAATTTTTTTTTATTGTGGTAAAAATAAAATTTTTCACAATACAAACCAATATTTGTAAAATGACATACAAATATATATGCATATATATGCATTTGCTTACATAAATGTTACACAAAAATTACAGGGATTCCCATGTTCCCTACCTCCCACACCTCCCATAACATCCCACATAAACATCTTTCATTAGTGTGGCACATCACCTGCAATGGATATACACATCCTGGGGCTTTGCTACTAAACATAGACCACAGTTCACAACGTAGACCACACTCTCTCCCACACAGTTCTGCATGGTATATGCTGATGTAAAATGGCCTATATCCGTGCCGCAACGTCACTCAGGACAACCCCCAAGTCCTGAAAAAGCCCCTGTATTACAACTGCCCTTCCCCTCCCTGCCCCCAAAATGTCTGGTGGCCACTGGCTCCACCTCACTGTTATAATTTCTTCCATTGCTTGAATCACAATATGTCTACAACAGAATACCATTAAGTCCACTCTAGTCCATAACTCTTCCCCCAATCCTGAGGGGACTGGGATGGTGATGTCCACTCCACCTCCAAGTGAGAGTGAGCTTATATCCCATGGATACAGTGGATAGGATTATCCTGCCTGCAGCTGCAGGCTCTCTCCATTCCCTGGGATGGCCATTGTCCATCATCGTCTCCTCACCAGGTGACTTGGGTGAGTCCACTGAGCTGTAGAGTAGGAGTTGCAGCTCCCAGGTGCGGGCATTCTTGAACAGTTTTAAGATCATTTAAAAAAAATCTTTTTCTGGTATATCCACAGTCTGGTCTTCTTCATTGGTGTTTTCTGGATTTTTATCCTCTTCCTTTGGATGGACTGTCATTTCCTGTTTCTTTGTCTTGTACTCTTTTGTTGTCCAGTATACATTTTAATATTTTAAAATGATAATTCTGAGAGTTATTCCCTGAAGTGTCTATTTTTGAGTTTGTATACAGCTAGTGATATGACAGGGATTTTCTTGTGTGTCAGATCTCCTATCAGGAAGGTCCACCCAAGGTGAATTCAAAATGCAGGGTCCTCCCTGTGTTAGCCGGGCTTGTGTATTTTCCTTGGTTTGTGCTTGCTAGTTTCTTAAGAGTTCCCCTACTTACAGCAGTTTGAATGTCCCCTCTACTTCCCAGGAGACACCTTCTCCCTCTCCTGGGTGCTCCACTGCCAGATTTAAAGTAGGTAAGACTTTGCCTCAGACCATCCACCTCAATTATTTCCTGCCCTGCTTTTGTTGTTTCAAGCTTGGATGCCATGCTGGAAAGGAGTTTCCCAAGTCAATCTTTCCCAACCTGCACAAGGCCAGGGACCACAAAGAGAGTGCAGGCTGCCTCCAAATTGCCCTAGAAAAGGGATGAGGGACGGGCCAGGATGGGTGCCATGGCATGCCCCCACCAAGCTGCACTTTCTTGACCTGCCCAGCAAATGTTGCTCTTCAGCTGTGCTCTGCAGCTCATCTTTAAGTCTCTTCTGCTGCCTTTTTCCAGGGAGGGAGGATTGGAATAATGGCTACCGTCAGAGCTGGGCCCCCAGTGATCTGAAGTTGCCAATCAAAAGCCTTGATTGGCCCATGCCCACCTCAGATCCTGGGGAAGTGGATTTTTACTTCTCTTTCTGGCACCAGCAAGCCACCCCAGGGTCTGGACCCCACTGTGGCCTGCTGCAAGAGTGGATGACCACTGCAGGTAACTGCTATGCAGATAGAACAATTAACTTATCTTTACTATAAATTCCTCAGCCTCTTTCTCCTTCTCTTCTCTGGATGCTGTACAGTGTTCTTTTGGACTCTGGGGTTTCTAAAATAGTTGGCTCAGACAGTTCCTACCTGTTTAATAGTTCTGGTGGAGGGATTGATTCTTAGTGCTACCTATTCCACCACCCGCCCACAGTTCTCTGTTCCTCAATCCCATGCCAGGTTTTGAGTTGGCTAGTTAAGACAATGAGCCAATTGCCAAGTATGTTAGTCAGAGTTCTCTAGAGAATCAGAACTGACAAGGTATGTGTGTATATATGTAAATATTAAGAGATTTGTTATATGAATTGGCTCATGAAACCATGGTGGGTGTATTAGTCAGCCAAAGGGGTGCTGATGCAAAATACCAGAAATCTGTCGGGTTTTAAAAAGGGTATTTATTTGGGATAGAAGCTTACATTTACCAGGCCATAAAGCATAAGTTACTTCGCTCACCAAAGTCTGTTGCCATGTGTTGGAACAAGATGGCTGCCAATATCTGCAAGAGTCCATCCAGCCTTCCTATTCCTCTTAAGGCTCCATGGTCCCAGCTTCTTCCAGGATCAACTGTAGGCTGAGATAAGTCTCGTCTCTCTCCTGGGGCTCGTTTCTCTCTGTGCTCAGCTGCTGTGTTCTCTCCAAAAGGTCAGCTTAGACTATCAGGCTCTTTCTCTTCCCGGGGCCTCTGCCATGTCTATGGAGCTGTCTCTGTTCCTCTGTGTTCTTCTCCTGTGTTTTTACTTCCCAGGATTCTAGCACCCAAAACTCTAAATAATTCTTCTGCCTTGTCATTTTCTCTGTGAGTCCCTTCCCACCAAGGGGGTGAGGACTCAACGTCCTGCTGACGTGGCCCAATCAAAGCCTAAATCATTATTTAATCAAGTAAAAGTGAAACCTCTGAATCCAATGTAATCTAATATGCCCAGAGGAACAGACCAGTTTACAAACATAATCCAATATCTATTTTTGGAATTCATAAATAATGCCAAACTGCTACAGTGAGAATGGGCAAATCTGAATTCCATAGGACAGGCTACACGTTGGAAACCCCAGGTTGAATTCCCCCAGGAGAAGATGGCTGGCTGAAGTAAAGGCAGGGATTCTTTCTGACTTCTGAAATCCTCAGTTCTTACTTTAAGACCTCCAACTGATTGGATGAGTAGACTCCCCTCATTGCTGAGGGCAATCACCTTTATGACTGTAGATGCCATCAACTGACTATAGATGCTAATACAGCTACATAATATCCTCACAGTAACAATCAAGCCATGCTTGCTTGACCAAATAACTGGATACCACAATCTATCCAAGTTGACACTTAAAATTAACCATCACAAAAAGTAACAGATAAGGCTTATTTCACTTACCACAATAGTGAAATAAAAGGGTAAATAGGAAAGGTCCTTGCTCCTCCAGTGTTCCATTATTCCCACAAAACAACACAGGATGAGTGTTACATTTACGTGCTGACTGAAGTTGGATCACCACGTGCAGGGAGCACCAAAGGCCCTTCCCTTTTTTATGGACCCAGGACTGATGCAAGGGAGAGTAGAAGGGCTATAAGTGGAAGAGTACTGAGTCATTGGACAAAATGTTTTCCAAGACCTACAGATAAAGGTGGTCTCAAAAGAGTGTCTTTGCCAAGTTCCCCATTCCTTATAAGAAGACCTCATAATGGGGAGGCCATTGGGTTTGGAATTTGTAGGTGCTGGGACTGTGTGGTAGGTGCCTAGACTGCACCTCCCTCCAGAGACTGCAATGCACACACATTGACATACTTATAGACATATAAATAGACCCACATATACATACATGTAACACTTGCACATATAGTCACAAATATAAAATATATCCATACATACATATACCTGTAGGCATATGTATGTGCACATATACATGCTTATGAACATATAGAGAGACAGTTTAGAGAAATGATAACTTCTCATTGTTAACTAATTGTAGTCCAAGCATTCAGGGCTTGTTTTTGTCATTCTCCATTGCATGTGTATGTTTTTCTTCCACAGGGTGAATCCTGACTCTCAACAATATCAATTTGATATCAATTTGGGTAGAATTGATATCTTAATGATATTTAGTCTTCCAATCCATTAACACGGAATGTCTTACCATTTATTTCAGTCTTCTTCGGTTTCTTTTAGCTTTCTGGATACAGGTCCTTTATATCCTTGGTTAAGTTTATTCCTAAATATTTCCTTGCTTTAGTCACTATTTTAAATGGAATTTTTTTCTGATTTCCTCCTCAGATTTCTCATCAGTCATGTATAGAAATGCTGTTGATTTTAGCATATTAATCTTATATCCCACCACTTTGTCTGTTAGTTCTTTGTTGTGGATTTTTCAGGATTTTCTAGATATAGGATTGTATCATTAGTGAATAGTACAAGTTTTTCTTCTTCATTTCCCATTTGGGTGCCTTTTATTTCTTTATCTAGCCTAATTGCTCTAGCTGGAACTTCTAACACAACATTGAGTAAAAATGATGACAGTGGGCATCCTTGTCTTGTTTCTGATCTCAGTGAGAAAACTTTCAGTTTTTCACCTTTGAGTACAATGCTAGCTGTTGGTTTTTCATATATATACTTTACCATGTTGAGAAAGCTTCCTTCTATTCCTATCTTTCAGAGTGTTTTTTATCAAGAAATGATGCTGTATTTTGTCAAATGCCTTTTCTGTATCTATTGAGAGGATCATGTGATTTTTTCTTCTTCAGTTTATCAATGTGGTTTATTACACTAATTGATTTTCTTGTGTTGAGCCACCCTTGCATACCTGAGATAAAACCCATTTGATTGTGGTATGTAAATCTTTTAAAGTGCTTTTGGGGAATTGCCTATATTTTTTATGTAACATTTAAGTAATCTAAAGCTTCTTTAAAAAAAAAAAAGTTATTCTAAGGCTAGTGTCATTCCTTCCAGCACCTGTTCCACTATATTTACCAGTCTTTGACTCCCTTCCTCAAACCCCTCCCATGAAGTTGACCAACTACATTGTTTTTTGGTTTGTCTTTCTTGTGGTTCACTTTGTCAAGGCAAGTCTCTTTCCATTTCTCTCTCAATGTGTTTGTATTAACCCCCCTTTCTTACCCTAAAGGTAGTGACTAGATAGCCTGTTGTTCATTTTTTTTTTTTTTT
>JAQZBX010104630.1:0-10930 GCA_029593785.1 Cabassous unicinctus | reverse complement strand
TTTTTTAAGGTCATGATACTGTTCTAAAATTGGTTTTGGTGATGTTTGACAGCTACGTTGAATTTTACACTTTTAAAGGAATGGATTGAATGATATGTGACTTTCATTTCAATAAAACTGCTATATAAAAATTCAATGAGAGTTCAAAGACTGGAAGGGTATGGGTGGAGAGGTGAGGAAAAGGAAACTAGAGCTTTTGAGGATATGGAAGACGGAAAGAAGAAACCATGGGTTGTCAGGTGGCAGATGAGTGGGATAATCTGGTTATGTTTTAAGCAGGATCTTCCTTTCTTGCTTGCTTTTGAATAGAAAATTTCTGAGGATGTGGGCGAGAAGCTGTTACGACTGACAACAAGAGGACACCAGGCGCTTAAAGGAAGAATGAAAAATCTTTATATTAATTTCACTTTATAGATAGTCTTGTGCGTGGGTGAGTGAAAGTAAGTGGGTTGAGGGTAAAAACTAGAGAGTAACTAGAAGAAAACATGTGGAGGTATCAGAGTACAGGTGGTTGAGGGAAAAATAAAAAGAAATGTAAGAGGGTTAACTAGATGAGAAGAACTAGAACTGAAGGGGAAGGTGAGGAAATGAGAGAAAATGATGTTGAGGAACATTCTTTTGCCTTCAGTTGTTCAGGCACTCAATATTCTTTTTTTGGTCTTTTTTCTTCCTTTAGCAATACCACCCCATCAGACACCCAGTGCTTTCCTTTGATATTAGTCACTTTGAGATCTGATCAACCCATTTACCTTAAGACAGGGGTTTTTAACAAGGGGTTTGTGAGCTTGAACTGAAATTAAAACAAAACAAAACATTATTCTTGTGGGGACATGTTGGTGTGGGTGTGATATATTTATTAAATAATACACAGTATGGTGTGGACTTAATAAGGGGTCTGTGGTTTTCACCTGACTGGCAAAGGGGTCCATGGAACAGAAAAGGTTAAGAACCCCTGCCTTAAGAGGTTAGGGATGCCAGGATAGTCCTTCCTTCAAGGTCTTTCATTTTTAAAGAGGACTGTAAGGAGAAGGCAGTGTTTATCACAAAGATATATGATTGAATTTAGGCATCCAACTGGAAAGTTTGACTTTTTTCTTTAAGAGTTAGAAGGGAATATTTGCATCACACCGTATAGACAGCTTCCTACCTCTTCATAAGCATGAGCAGAAGGAATGGAAGACTGGATGATCTCTAGTTTCTTTCAAATTGTTTCATGTCAAATAGATTTTTGGCTATTAAATAATTTTTTAATTGCCAAGAGAATTGTCAATTCTCTTGCTGGATAATTCTTTAAATTTTCTTTACCTTCCAAAAAATTTCCTATACTTTTTAACACTTGTTTAATTATCCAGAAGAGTTGACTACTGAACTGTGTTTATAAAGTCCATCTTTAAGTTTGGGAGGATCCAGTCTCGATTTATTAACTTTATGAAGCCGAATTTGGGCATTCTGTAGGAAACTCTTAAGTATAATGCTCTACCACTGCTAAATTTCTTACCTGTGTAATATAGGGCACTTCACTGAGCTTTATTCATGCAACAAGTATTTATTGAATACCACTTGTGTACCAAGTCCTGTGTAAGAGCTTCAGTTTCCTCACTGAATTTGCAGGATTGTTGTGGTGGTCTATGTAAAATGTCTACAAAAGTGCCTAATACAGAGATGATCAATAAACGCTTGCTTATTGGGGAAAAAAGGTTGCTATAGTTTGCTTAGCTTGTTGTCATCCATCCCTCATTTGACCTTTCACATTTCTGCCTTGTAATTAACATCAGAAATGTAAGTGGGAGAGTCAGGGCCATGTCTTATTCGTTAAAGCACTTTGTACACTGGAGGTGCTCATGTACTTTCAGAAAGGAAAGTCACTGTAATTCTTGAAACAAAAGTAAGTAAATGACTTTCAAGTAATGAAGTGGAGATGATTTTAGTAGAATTGGGTGCAACATTTGGTTCTAGGCTTCCCGGCAATCCAGGATTTATTGCATTGATCTTTATGTAACTGATTTTGTATATAATTGACAGTGCCTTCGGTTGCAGATTTGACATAGGAACTGTTGTAAAGTGAGACATTAAGGTAGAAGGTGTATTATTGGTAAGAGGAATTAAGGCACTTTACTGAGCTTTATTTATTCATTCAATAATTAATTGAGTACCTGTTGGTGGGAGAAAAATAGGAAAAATTATAGGTGTATGAAAGCTGTTTGCAAGGTGAATTTTAGAGTGATATTATTGAAAGAAATACATATTCCTCTGTGTTGGAACTCAAAAGTGATGCTCCATGGGCAAAATTTTAAAACATAAGCTATCAGGTTTGAGCATGTTGTAAAAAGGTGAAATAACAAAAAAGCCACAAATAAGTTTTTTAAAGTTAGTTTTCTTTTTATGGGGGGAGGGTGTAAAAGCCAAAGATATATTGTTTGTTTTATAGCATTCAAGATGGTGTCTTTTCCCCTCACCTTTGTAGCTTATATTTCCAGTTTATATTATTATGACACATTTTGAGAAACTCAAATGTGAAAAGGTCTTTGTAATTTAAATAAGTCTTTGTAATTAAAAATTCCTTCGGGCTGGAACTTGGCACAGGGGTCTATTTCTATCTTGAATAGTCTTTTTCATAAAAAAGCTTCTCCAGCCATTTTTCAATCAGACATAAAAGAATGTTTCTGGCAATGGTGACATTATACATTGATAAAAATAAAGTGTTTTCATTACCAGGTGTTCTAAGAACCTTACATTAACCAGTTTACAAGTGTAATCATTTAACATTAGCATAAGAAATATTTTGGGATACTTTCATGATCATTAATCCATATTTATGAACAATGTATTTTCCATATAGTGTATCACATTTTTTAGATTTGGTCATGTAGTAAAACATACACTATGCATACATTATGTAACTTATTAAAGTACAAGCATATAAAATAAATTTTGAATGCTGCAGGGAAGTAAAATCAAATTTTGTGCCATTTGTGACTTTATAATAATTGTTTTATTTAATTATTTACTGACTAAATGTTGAAGGGAAACCTATTTCATAAAGAGATGTATGGGGATGAATTTCATATATATTAGGTAGTTTTCTTTGACATAGACTATTTCAGTTGAGAAGGAAAATACAATATTCAGGATTTTTCTTTCCTTGTTCATAAAATATTACAGTACAACACAGGTTTTCTGGAGGTCTCTGACACATCAAACAGCTTCAGAAGACTGGGGATTCAGGAAAACAAGAAGGCTGGTCAGTAGGCTTGGATTTGGGGGCCTTCCAAATCCTTCCAGAGGGAATGAGAAGGATAATAATAGAACAAAAAGTGACTGAACTTCAGAGCTAGTCAATGTCCTTGGATTGGTAAAAGGTCTAGAAAAGGAGAGTTCTGATATTTGTAGAAGTGCTTTTCAGTGGTCTGATTTAGCTAATTATATAGAGCAAATGAATTTTTTTTCAACAATTTACGGTACCATATTTTCCCCAAGTAGCATCTTCATTACTTGCTGTTGCATGAACTCATGTTTTATTTCACAAAAGGGTTAAAGCAATTCAGAGAAGTTACCTCTTCTAATAGACACCAGTGTGGCATTTTTTAAAAACAGGGTAACCTTTCTTTAGAATATATAAAGTTGTAGATGACAAGGATTTAGAGATTTGTTTTGAATATGTGTAGTGGATAGCAAAATTGCATGGACATTAGGTGTACATAATAGATATTTTAATGAGAAAAATTCAGTTAGATAATCCATCAATTTTAACTTATATTACTTTTTAAATAATTTGCAAATTTTCTCAAATTATTAATAAAATATTTCCTTCAAGTTTGAAAAACACTTTAAAATATATAAAATTCTTTAAATGTTTAAATTTAAACCAACTCCAGAATCAAGTAATTGTTTATTATTTTAGAAAACTTTGAATTAGTATCTTTTTTCCAAACATGAGCTTTTGATCTTAAATCAAATTAGAAATTCATGCTCATGTTAATGAATGTTAACACATCACTTTTTTCGCTAAACCAGATTTCTGAGGTTTTCATAAACCGTAAGATCCTTGTTAAAATAATGATAAAAGTAAATAAAAGAAAAAAAGTGTGTATTGTTTTTGAAAAGTATATTTTGTTTAGAATTTATAGCTTAGGAAGTGATAAGGCAGCATACTATGTTTAAAGTGCACTGGGCAGGAACTCTCATACATTGTTGGTGGTATGTAAAATGGTGCAGTCGCTGTGGCAAACAGATTGGTGGCTCCTCAGAAACTTAAACATAGAATTACTATATGACCCAGCAATCCCATTTCTAGGTATATACTCAAAAAAATTGAGAAGGACTTGAACAGATATTTTTATACCAATGTTCATAACAGGGTTGTTTACAACAACCACAAGGCAGAGGCAAACCAAGTGTACATCAACAGATGAATAAGCAAAATGTGGTATAGCCATAAAATGGAATATTTTTCAGTCATAATAAAAAATGTTCTGATACATGCATAGCATGGATGAACCTTGAAGACTTCAAGTTAAGTGAAATAAGCCAGACACAAAAGGGCTAATGTTGTATGATTTAACTTATATGGAATACCTAGAATAAAAAAATTCATAGAGACAGAAAGTATATTAAATATTACCAGAGTGGGAAGTGGGAAAGAGGGATGGGAATTATTGCTTAGTGGGTACAGAGTTTCACTTTGACATGATAAAAAAGTTTTCATAATGGTTTGTAGTGATGGTGGCACAATATTGTGAATATAATTGATATTACTGAATTGTACACACATAAATGGGTAAAATGGTAAATTTTCTGTTGTATATATGTTACCACAATTTTTTTTTCTAAAAAATGCATTAGAATTATAAGAAACCCACTTTGTTTTTTAATGTGCTGTTGGATTTGGTTTATTGTATTTTGTTTTGTACTAGGATTTTTGCATCTATATTTATGAAGGATATTAATTTATAATTTTCTTTTCTTGTGATGTCTCTGGTTTAGTGTTAGTTAGGATGATGCTGGCTTCATAGAATGAGTTAGGAAGTAATCTTCTTCAATTTTTTGGAAGAGTTTGAACAGGATTGGTGTTAATTCTTTTTTAATGTTTGGTAATATACAGCAGTGAAGCCATCTGGTCTTGGAGTTTTATTTGTTGGGAGGTTTTTGATTACTGATTCAATCTCTTTACTTGTTATTGCTCTGTTGAGATCTTCCATTTTTGCTTTTCTTTTCTTTTTTTTTTTAAGATTTATTTATTTTTTACTTTATTTATTTTTAAGTTACCCCCCGTCCCCATGGCTCTCTTTGTCTGTCTGCTCATTGTTTGCTCGCCTTCTCCAGGAGGCACTGGGAACCAAACTGGGACCTTCCAAATGGGAGGCAAATGCCTACTGCCCTGAGCCACACCCACTTCCTGCAGGTTGCAGCATCAGCTGGCCTGTGGCACATACTCATTTAGGTGTTTCCTCATTGCAGTGGGGTATGATGTATGGGCATCTAGCTCTCGTGGCAGGTGTGGCATCTAGCTCTCATTGCAGCAGGTGTGGGCATCTGCTTGTCTTCTTTAGGAGGCACTGGGACCCGAACCCAGGACCTCCTATGTGGTAGGTGGATGCCCAACTGGTTGAGCCACATCTGCTTCCCCCATTTTTTCTTTAGTCAATGTAGGTAGTTTGTATGTGTATTAGTCAGCCAAAGGGGTGCTGATGCAAAATACCAGAAATCTGTTGGCTTTTATAAAGGGTATTTATTGGGGGTGAAAGCTTACAGTTACAAGGCCCTAAAGAGTCCAACTCAAGGTACCATAAGAGGTACTTCCTCACCAAAGTCTGTTGCCATGTGTTGGAGCAAGATGGTTACCGATCTCTGCGAGGGTTCAGCCTTACTTTTCCATTTAAGGCTTCATGGGCCAAGCTCCTTCCAATCTCAGCTGTAGGCTGGAGGGCTCATTTCTTTCCGGGCCTTCTCAGCTGCTCAAGGCTCTGGTCTCTTCAGCTTCAAACTATCAGGCGAATGACTCAGAGATCTCCGGGGCCCCAGGATCAAAATTCTCTCCTCTGCTTGTCTATGGAGCTGTCTCTGTTCCTGTGTCTCTCCTTCTGTGTGAGTGTCCATTTATATAGCCCACCAAAGGGGTAGGGACTCAACTCTGAGTCACCCTACTGATGTGGTCAAATCAAAGCCCTAATCTTGATTTAATCAAGTAAACATAAAACCTTTAAATTTAATACAGTCAAAGGGTATCATGCTCAGAGGAACAGCCCAGTTTACAAACATAATCTTTCTTTTTTGGAATTCATAAATAATCTCAGTCACAGTGTTTTTCTAGGAATTTGTTCATTTTATTTTGGTTATCTAATTTGTTAGCATATAAATAGTATCCTTTTATAAGCCTTTTTATTTCTGTGGGGTTGTTAGTAATATCTGCCCGTTCATTTCTGATTTTAGTTCTTTGCATCCTCTCTCTTTGTCCAGCTAGGGGTTTGTCGATTTTATTGATCTTTACAAAGAATCAACTTTTGGTTTTGTTGATTCTTTTCATTGTTTTTTTTTTCAATTCTGCATTTCATTTATCTCTGCTCTAATTTTTATTTCCTTCCTTCTGCTTGCTTTTAGTTACATTTGCTCTTCTTTTACTAGATCCTCCAGTTATGAGTTTAGTTCTCTGATTTGAGATCTTTCTCTTTTTTTGTCTGTTTATTTTTATTTTCTACTCTTTTTTTTAAATTAGAGAAGTTGTCAGTTTACAGAACAATCCTGCATAAAATACAGGATTCCCATACACCACCTCACCACCAATACCTCACTTGTATCATTTGATACAATTGATGACAGCACTTTTTTTAAATAATTGTACAATTTTTAAAAATAATAGTTACCTTTGTTACACTTGATGAAAGTTTATTAAAATAGTATTATTAACTATCATCCATAGTTTACATTAGGTGTGTTTTTCCCCATATACCACCTGTAGCCGTTGGCCAATTTAATGTAATTATGAATTCCAAAAATATAATTGGATCATGCTTGTAAACTGATCTGTTAATCTGGGCATGATTAAGTTATGGTTAGGGTGTTGACTGGGCCACGTCAGTAGGGCGTTGAGCCCCACCCCTTGGTGGGTAGGGGAATCGAATATAAAAGGCAAGACAAAGGACAGAGGAAGCAGTTTTTTGAGAAGCAGTTTTGGTGTTGGAGAAAAGGCCCCAGAAGAAGAGAAGTGAGCCGTTCGCCTGATAGTCTACAGCTGACCTTGTGGAGGAACCAGAAGAGCTAAGCCAGGAGAGAAACGCAGCCCCAGGAAGAGAGGAACCCAAGAAGCCTGAACCCTGGCAAACATTGGCAGCTGTCTTGCTCCAACATGTGGCAATGAACTTTGGTGAGAAGAAGCTTAACGCTTTATGGCCTGGTATCTGTGGACTTCTACCCCAAATAAATACCCTTTATAAAGACCAACCCATTTTTGGTATTTCACATTAGCACCCCTTTGGCTGACTAATACACCATCCTATTATTGACACCTTGTATTTGTGTCATACATTGTTATAATTCATGAAAGACTATTCTTACACCATTAACTATAGTCTATCATCTATAGTAGGGTTCACTATATTATACAGTCCTGTTTTATCTTTTAATTTTTATTCTAGTAATATATATGACCTAAAATTTCCCATTTTAACCGCATTCACCTATATAATTCACTGCTGTTACTTACATTCACAATAATATGTTATCATCACCACTATCCATTTCCAAACCTTTGCCATCAACCTAAATAGAAATTCTTTACAAACTAAGCATCAGCTCCCGATTTTCTACCCCTAATTTATTTCCTGGTAACCTATATTCTAGATTCTAACTCTATGCATTTGCTTATTATAATTACTTCATATAATTAGTTCATTTCAGTGAAATCATAAAATATTTGTACTTTTGTGTCTGGCTTATTTCAATCAGTATAATGTCCTCAAGGTTTGTCCATGTTGTCACATGCATCAGGACTTCATTCATTTTTACTGCTGAATAATATTCTATCATTTGTGTATACCACATTTTATTTATCCATTCATTGGTTGATGGGCACTTGGGTTACTTCCATCTTTTGGCAATTTTGAATAATGCCTCTATGAACATTGGTGCAAATATCTGTTAAAGTCCCTGCTTTCAGTTCTTCTGGGTGTATACCTAGTAGGGGGATTTCCAGGTCATATGGTGATTCTATATTTAGCTTCCTGAGTAACTGCCAAATGTATTCTACAGCAGCTGCACCATTTTACATTCCCACCAGCAATGAATGAGTGTTCCTATTTCTCCACATCCTCTCCAACACTTGTAATTTTCTGTTGTTGTTTTTTTTTAAATAGTAGCCATTCTAGTGGGTGTGAAATAATACCTCATTGTGGTTTTGATTTGCATTTCCCTAATAGCTAGTGATATTGAGCATCTCTTCATGTGCTTTTAAGCCATTTGTGTATCCTCTTTGTAGTAAAGTCTACTCAAGTGTTTTGCCTATTTTTTAATTGGGTTGTTAGTCTATTTATTTTTTATATTTTTATGTTTTTATTATTTTTTTAGGAGGTACCAGGGATCAAACCTGGAACCTCTTATATGGGAAGCAGGCACTCAACCACTGACCTACATCTGCTCCCCTGTCTTTTTATTTTTGATTTGTAGGATTTCTTTATATATTCTGGATATTTTCTCCCATTGAATAGGTTGCCTTTTCACTTTCATGACAAAGTCCTTTGAGGCATAAGTTCTTTGGGTTCTTTGGGTTGTAAAGTCTAAGAAACCATTGCCTAGCACAAGATCCTGAAGATGATTACCTATATTTTCTTCTAGGCGTTTTATAGTCCTGGTTCTTATATTTATGCCTTCAGTCCATTTTGAGTTAAATTTTGTATATGATGTAAGATTGGGGTCCTCTTTCATTCTTTGCATATGGAATTCCAATTCTCCCAGCAACATTTGTTGAAGAGACTATTCTTTCCAAATTGAGTGGACTTGGCAGTCTTGTAAAAAATCAACTGGCCATAGATGTAGGAACTATTTCTGAGCTCTCAAGTTAATTCCATTGGTCAATATATCTATCCTTGTGCCAGTACCACGCTGGTTTGACCACTGTAGCTTTGTAATATATTTTAAAGTCAGGAAGTGTGAGTCCTCCAACTTTGTTCTTTGTTTTTGGTGATTTGGGACCCTTAACCTTCCAAATAAAATTGATAATTGGCTTTCCTTCTCTGCAAAGCAGGCTGTTGGAATTTTTATTGGTGTTGTGTTGCATATGTTAATCACTTTGGGTAGAATTGACATCTTAATGATATTTAGTCTTCCAGTCCATGAACATGGATTGTCTTTCATTTATTTGGGTCTTCTTTGATTTATTTTAGCAATATTTTGCAGTTTTCTCTGTATAAGTCCTTTACATCCTTGGTTAAATTTATTTCTAGATATTTGATTCTTTTAGTTGCTATTGTAAATGGAATTTTTTCTTGAAATCCTCCTCTGCTTTCTCCTTGCTAGTGTATAGAAACACTACTGATTTTTGCATGTTGATCTTGCATCCCACCACTTTGCCAAATTCATTTATTAGCTATAGAAGCTTTGTTATGGTTTTCAGGACTTTCTATATATAGGATCATATCATATGCAAATATTGAAAGTTTTATCTTCCTTTCCAGTTTGAATGCCTTTTATTTCTTTTCCCTGTCTAACTGCTTTGGCTAGAACTTCCAGTATAATGTTGAAAAGCAGTGGTAACAGTGTGCATCCTTGTCTTCTTCCAGATCTTAGAGGGAAAGCTTTCAGTCTTTCACCACTGAGTATGATATTAGCTGTGGGTTTTTCATATATGCCCTTTATCATGTTGAGAAAGTTTCCTTTTTTCCATATTTTTCTAACTGTTTTTATAAAAAAAAGTATGCTGGATTTAATCAAATGCCTTTTCTGTGTCAATGGAGATGACCATGTGGTTTTTTTTTTTCCTTTGTTTTGTTAAGGTGGTGTTAATTGATTTTCTTATATTGAACCACTCTTGCATACATGGGATAAAACCCAGTTGTTAATGGTGTATAATTCTTTTAATGTGCTGTTGGATTTGATTTGCATTTCGTTGAGGATTTTTGCATCTGTATTCATAAGAGATAATTGGTCTGTAATTTTCCTTTCTTGTAGTGTCTTTATCTGGCTTTGGTATTAGGTCGTGATGTTGGCCTTACAGAATGAGTGTAGCAGTTTGGCAATTTGATGAAGTTATGAATTCCAAAAATAGATATTGGATTATGCTTGTAAACTGATTTGTTCATCTGGACATGATTAAGTTATAATTGGGGCTTTCATTGGGCCATGTTAGTAGGGTGTTGAGCCCTACCCCTTGGTGGGTGGGGAATTGAAGATAAAAGGCATGGTAAAGGACGGTGTTGGAGCAGTTTTGAGTTGGAGTTGTGATGCGGAGTCTTGAGCTGGAATCCTGGAAGTAGCGTACAGAGGAGCTTGGTCATGAGGAAAGAGTGAAGGCCCTGGGAAAGAAGCAAGTCATTTGCCTGATAGTCTACAGCTGGCGTTGTGGCACAAAGCAAGCCTGAGCTCAGAGATAGGCAAGCCCGGGGAAGAAAGGAACCCAAGAAGCCTGAACCCTGGCAAATGTCAGTAGCTGGCATGCTCCAACATGTGGCAACAGATTTTGGTGAAGGAAGAAACTTATGCTTTATGGCCTGGTAACTGTGGACTTCTACCCCAAATAAATACCCTTTATAAAAACCAACCGATTTCTATTATTTTGCATCAGCACCCCTTTGGCTGACTAATACAATGAGTTAGGTAGTGTTCCCTCCTATTCAGTATTTTGGAAGAGTTTGAGTAGGGTTGGTATTAATTCTTCTCGGAATGATTGGTAGAATTCACCTGTGAAGCCATCTAGTTCTGGCTTTTCTTTTTTTTTTTTTTA
>JAQZBX010104629.1:0-10930 GCA_029593785.1 Cabassous unicinctus | reverse complement strand
GTTATACTCAAAGGTGAAAGACTGAAATCTTTCCCTCTAAGTTCTAGAACAAGACAAGGATGCTCACTGTCACCACAGTTATTCAACATTGTACTGAAAGTTCTAGCCAGAGCAAATAGGAAAGAAAATGAAAAGACATCCAATTTGGGAAGGAAGAAGTGGAACTTTCACTATTTTCAGATGTAATGATCCATATATAGAAAGTCCAAAAAAATCAACAACAAAGCTACTAATGTTAATAAATTCAGCAAATTGATGGGGTACAAGATCAACACACAAAAATCAGTAGTGTTTCTGTACACTAGAAATTCGTGAGCTGAGGAGGAAATCAAGAAAAAAATTCCATTTAAAACAGTTATTAAAAGAATGAAATATCTAGGGGAATAAATTTAACCAAGGATATAAAGCACTTGAACACAGAAAACTGCAAAATATTGCTAAAAGAAATCAAAGAAAACCTAAATTTATGGAAGGACATTCCATTTTCATTGATTGGAAGACTAAATATCGTTAAGATGTCAATTCTACCCAAAATGATTTACAGATTCAATACAATCTCAATCAAAATTCCAACAGAATTCTTTGCAGAAATGGAAAAGCCAACTATAAAATTTTCTTTGGAAAAGTAAGGCCCTGAAAAGCCAAAAACATCTTGAAAAAGAAGAATTAAGTTGGAGGACTCAAACTTCCTGACTCTAAAATATATTACAAAGTTACAGTGGTCAAAACAGCACAGTACTGACAAAAGGATAGATATATCAACCAATGAAATTGAATTGAGAGTTCAGAAATAGACCCTCACAGCTATGACCAATTGATTTTTTCTTTATGGTAATTACATAATATTTTATTCAAAGAAATCAAATGTTCTTTGAGATATAGATCATATACATATTTAATAATTTTTATTGAAGTATATCATTCATACATGAACATGCATAAACAATAAGTGTATAGTACAGTTTGTGAACTTACAAAACAAACATGCATAACATCATACAAGGGTCTCATACATCACCCCTCCACCAACACCCTGCATTTTTGTGAAACACTTGTTACAAATTATGCAAGAACATCACCAAAATATTACTGCTAAATATAGTCCTTCTTACATTTGGTGTATTTTCCCCCAACCCACCTTATTTTCAAAAAATATATTTTTATTACAGAGTTTGTGAACTTACAAAACAATCATGCACATGTGCAGAATTCCCATACAACACCCCATCACCAACACACCAACAGCACTGTGGTGGAACATTTGTTACAGATTATGAGATAATACTATCAGACTATTACCACCAACCAAGGTGCATAGCGTGCGTATGGCACATGTTTTCCATACCCCTCCATTATCAACACAGTACATCTTTGTCATTGATGAACAATGTTATAGTATTGCTGTTAACCACAGTTTATAGGTCACACCAAATGTAGTTTTCCCATGCTTTTCCACATTCCCACCACACTGCAATAGTGATGTACATCTGCTCTAGCTCATAGAAGGACACTTTTTCATCTGGCCATGAACCACAATTCTCATCCACCTCTGGGTTCACTGTGTTATTCAGTCCTTATATTATTCTTTAGCTTTCTTTCAATTGACATTTACTTCCCCAGACTACTCTTTTCAGCCACAATCCCATTTATAAACCAGTGGCTACTCACTATAATATGTTAAGATCAACTCTAACCATTTCCTCACACTTACAGTCAAGTTAATTAAAATTTCTACACACATTAAGTATCAGTATTTCTTCTCAACCCTGCTCTTATCTCCTAATAACCTATATTCCAGGTTTTAACTCCATGTGTTTATTCTTCGTATTTAGTTCATATTAATGAGACCATGCAATATATATCCTTTTGTGTCTGGCTTACTTTGCTTAGTATAATGTCTTCAAGATTCATCCATGTTATCATATGTGTCCCAATTTCATTTCTTCTTAATGTGGCATAGTATTCCATCGTATGTGGATACCACATTTTGTTTATCCATTCATTGATTGATAGACACATGGGTTGTTTCCTTCCTTCGGGAATTATGAATAATGCCACTATGAATATCAGTGTGCAGATGTTTGTTTGTGTCATAGTTTTTAGTTCTTCTGGATATATTCTTAGTAGAGGAATTGTTGGATCATATGGCAGTTCTATATGTAGCTTCCTGAGGAACCGCCAAACTGTCTTCCACAGAGGCTATGCCATTTTACAATCCCACCAACAGTGAAGGAATTTTCCTATTTCTCTACATCCTCTCCAGCACTTATTGTTGTCTGTATTTTTAATAATGGCCACATTCTATGCAATGTTAGATGATATCTCATTGTTGTTTTGATTTGCATTTCCCTAATAGCTAATGTGACCAACTGATTTTTGACAAGGCTGCCAAGTCTTCACAATTGGAATGAACTGCCTCTTTAACAAATGGTGCTGGGAAAACTGGTTATTCATATGCAATAGAATGAAAGAGGGCTCCTGTCTCACACCATACACAAAAATTAACTCAAAATTAATCAAAGATCTTAATATAAGAGCCAGGAATATAATATTCATAGAAGAAAATATAGGGAAGCATTTTCAGGATCTTATGATAGGCAATGGTTTCTCAAGACTTTATACCCAAACACAAGCAATGAAAGAAAAAAATAGATAAATGGTGCATCCTCAAAATTATAAACTTTTGAACATTGAAGAACTTTGTCAAGAAAGTGAAAATATAGGCTACTTAATGGGGAAATTACTTGGAAACCACCTGTCCTGTAAGGGTTTATTATTCAGAATATAAAAAAATCCTATGACACAACAATAAAAAAGACAAACAACCCAACTGAAAAATAGTCAAAAGACTTGATTAAACATTTCTCCAAAGATGATATACAAATCCCTAAAAAGCACATGAAAAGATGCTCAACATCACTAGCTATTAGGGAAATGCAAATCAAAACCACAATGAGATATCATTTCACACCCATTAGAATGGCTATGATTTTAAAAAATTGCAAGTGTTAGAAAGGATGTGGAGAAATAGGAACAATCATTCATTTCTGGTGGGAAGACATTTGGCAGTTCCTGAGGAAACTATGTATAGAATTACCATATGATCGGGTAATCCCGCTGCTAGATATATACCCCAAATTGAAAGCAGGGATTCAAAACAGATATTTGCACACATATCCATTCATAGTGTATTTATTAACAATTGCTAAAAGATGGAAGCAACCCAACTGTCCATCAACCAATGAATGGATAAATATAATGTGTTATATATACATACAATGGAATATCATTCAGCTGTAAACAGGAATGAAGTCCTGATATATGTGACAACATGAATGAAACTTGAGGATGTTATGCTGAGTGAGAGAAACCATACACAAAAAACAAGTATTATATGATCTCACTAATATGAATTATAATAAGCAAACTCATGGAGCTCAATTCGAGAATATAGGTTACGAGGGGGTAGATTGGGAGTATAGAATGGGGAGCTGATGCTTAATTTGTGCAGATTTTCTATTTACATTTATTGTGAAGGTTTTGAAATGGATGGTGGTGATGGTAGCACATTATTGTGAGTGTATTCATCAGTGCTGAATTATGTATGTAGATGTGGTTGAAAGGGGAAGGTTTTTGTGTCATATCTGTTACTAGAACAAACGTTAGAAGTGAAAACACGGGACTGTATAACACAGGAACCCTGTTGTGGATGATGGATTGGGGTTTATATTACAAGTAAAAGAATGTTCTTTCATGAAACATAACAAATGTACAACACTAATACAAGATGTTAGTAATAGGGTGGTATATGGGAAAATAAACTGAATGTAAACTATGGACTATAGTTACTAGTACTGTTTTAATATTCCTTCAAAACTTGTAACAAAGGTACCACACTAATACAAAGTGTCAACAATAGGGGAGTATATGTGAAGGTTGTATTTTTTACATGACCTTTTTGTAAACCTACATATTCTCTAATTTAAAAAATAATGAAAAAAAACTGTCCAACTGTCGGTAGTGATAAATACTATGAAAGAAACAATTGGGTGCTTAAATTTAAATAATGAAGTTTGGTATCCTGTTGGATGATTATAGAAGGACTCTTTGAAGCGATGTTTGAGCTGAGATGAAGTTTGTAAATCAAACTATGCGATGCAGGGGAAGAATATTTTATTTAGAGGGAACAGCATGTGCAAAGATGGGAAAAAGTGGTTTATTCAAGGAATTTACACAAGGCACTTCATCTGCAAGATTGTGAGCCAGAGGTTTAGTGGTTGGTGATAAATTTGAGCAGGTAGGGCATCTCCAGATATGTAGCAACAAGATTGACAGTCATGGGAACAGTTAGAGTGAGTGATAAAAGCCAAATTATAGTTTTCAATTATATACCAAAATTATGTGAAGGTGACCTTTTGGGATATTACCCTGAGAAAATTTAAACAGTCTTTAATCTATTACTTGACCTGTAAACTTTGACTATATAATCAAGAATGAAAATATTTTAGTTTTGATTGCATAATGTCTCACATAGTCAAAACGAAGCTTATGCTATCCTCAGCCTCCTCTAAAGTATTCAGATTCATCTAAAAGAGTAGCCTTGCTTGGTCCTTTTTTCATTACAAATTTATTTCTCTGGGAATTGACATTCAGTTGTCATCCTTGCTTCTGAAACAAATTCTGAATTCAGGGTCAGCAGAGATGTCATTTTTAACAACATAGTGTATCTCAAATGGAAATTCTGTGTATCTCTTGGGTTAATTGCTTCAAAAAGAGAGAGACAGAAAATGAGATGTTCCAATAATATTGAGTGGCTATATGTGCATTTTTGTGGAGTGTGTTTAACTTCTCCTTTGGGATTTCATTTCCCAGGGAGCAAGAAATCCACCTCCTCTTTGAGATCACAGAGATGCAGGTAAGGACAGAAACCAAATGCGCATACTGAAGCCGCTCTGACAAGGAAACCACTCCTCACTCTTACTCTCCTGGGGACATCATGCTAGCCATTTGCACACTTTGTTTTACACATTTCAACTCCTGTGATATGCCTGCCTGGAAGGAAGTCTTGAGTGCTCTAGATCTTCACTACTCTTTAATAGCATGTTGAGTAGTTGGCAAGCCTGCCTTCTGGCCAGAACTTGTCCAATTTTGAGAGAAGGATTCTCACTCTGAAATGAGAACTAGAGTTAAACACAGGAAATGTTGGGGAAATTTATATTACAAACCCCAGAAGGTTGCTCATGCTGCATCCTTCAGAAAAAACAGAAATTCAAAATTTGCACTGAATGTCATACATAAAATGAGGCCCTCAAGTTAAACCATTATGCAGTAGCTAACTATTATGGTTCTCACTCTAAACTTTTGCTTAATATCAAAAATCATCCCAAGAAAGAAATCATTTTCAGTCCATTAACTTCAGAGCTATGACATCTGTTCTGGATTAGAGTCTTGTGTTCTTTCTCAGTTTTTATTGGTAGGATTGAATAAGATTTTTATTAATTTCATATATTATTTTTGCATTCCACTTAGAGCATATATGATATGTACTACGTAATATATGATATATATGTGCAGAGACCCATAATTGTCCCATTTCAATCCTAAACTTTTATGTAGGCCTGGTGTCTGAATATGTCTGTCAAATACATTGGTGGAACCACAGGGAGTATTCACAAATTAGAATTTATATTTTGGCTGGAAACCATTTGGTTTTCTCATCACTGATGGAAAGAAACTCTGATGTTATCAGTTTCCATGTCCACTCTGAGGTACTCCTATCTGGATGCTAAGTCCTTGTTTTCAGCAAAGATTTTCCAGGGCACAGGGGTAGGGCTGCATTGCTTTGGTACCCAATTGATAATATTGGACACATGGGACTGGGAAGAGGAATTCATCCCCACTTTGGCAAGCTGACAGTGCAATGAGGCCTGCATGTAAGGCTTTGTCACTGCATTGGGCTGTGGGTGATCTGCCTATTTCCCTAGGCCTATCCCAAATATTTCCAGATGATGTGGATTGCTCCCTGCAGGAAGACATGGATGGCTTCTTGTGTCCTGCTCTGAGGCTGTTATCTTCTTTCTGAAGCATGCATCCTTGCCCTTACCGGGGCAATTCTGAGGTGCACTTCACCCCAATTTTCAGAGGCTCCTCAGGGAGAGTGTGTCCCAGTTGCTCACTCATTACAGCATACTACTGTAATATATACTCCTTACACTCCTGCAGCAGAACACACTCACTATGTCCCCTTTAATGGCTTCCTATCTTCCATCTCACTTCTACACTTCCTCCTTATGCTTCCTGAAATCAACTTCCATATAAACTCATTGCAGTCATATTCTTGTCTCAGATATTTTGGAGGAATTCAAAACAGGATCTTTACCCCAAAGTTCTAATCACTACAAGCATCAGAAGACAGCCCTTGGCACGACATCTTCTTTCTCATGGACTGCATGTGGTGGCAGTGACAATGATAGACAGTGCGCATCAATGGGAGAGATGCCATAGTGGAACAAAAGTGAAGGGAAGATTCAAGAGCGTGTATGAGAATACATTTAGTTAGTTATAGGAATATTATGGCAAGGTGATATTTTATGGAAATGAGGCTTACCTGTGCATGTATGCTGGATACTTTTGTCACTTTTTAGGATAGTTCAATCTATAGTCTATAGCTGTGAGTTCCTAATGACTTCAGATACATTATATGCATTTCTCTTATTTCTTTAATGACTTTTAAATGTTATATCTTCTGTAGTGTGACAAAAGCCCACTACACAAAGCATTTTTAATCTCCTGTGTTTTCTTCTTATATATTGTATTTTTCTATTTTACCCTCCATTCTTTATCTAGCTGTAATGTTTCATGTTGTATAGAGTTGGGCAGTGATCCACCTTCCTACTCTCTGAAAAAGTGTCTGACCTATTATTCCAAAAGACTTTATGAATAATTCATGTTTTTCTACTTATTTCAAATAACTTCTTTTTACTGACTATAGTAAGCCTTCATTTGTATTTGAGTCTACTCATAGTCTCTCTATTATATTCCATTAAATTTTCCCTCAACAAATTCAACAGTACTAAACTGTTATTATTATTTATAAATCTCTAAGAGATTCCAGTACTTTAAACAGAATTATTAATAGAGATTCTCATGTCACAGACTAAGATATTTAAGTTCTGATTAATTTAAAGTATACCTTTAATGGATAGTGTAAAAGTAAAATTATTTTTATTTAATGAGATTTCACAATTAGCTTTAAATTAATCTGTACTGAGTTTTGGAATCCATAATTTAGGAGAGTATTATTATGGTGGTTTGAATATGTGTGTACTCCAGATAAACACTTTCTTAAGTTAATCCATTCCTGTGGGTGTGAGGCCATTGTAAGTAGGAACTTTGGTGACATTACTTCAGTTAAGAAGGCTTGGCTCACTTCAGTCAGAATGGATCTTAATCCTATTACTGGAGACCTTTTTAAACAGAAATTCAGGAAGTGTGAGAGAAAGCCATTGGAAGTAAGATGAAATCAATGAAACTCAGAAGAGAAAAGAGAGGCCAAGAGAGGCTGCCACGTGCCTTGCCTTGCAACAAGCTAAGGACCAAAGATTGCTAGCAGTCAGCCCCAGAATGCCACAGTCTTCAAAGAAAGAATTGCTTTGATGTTGCCTTGAATTAGACTTTCTTTTAGCCTCAAAACAGTGAACAAATAAATTCCCATTGTTTAACCCGACCCATTTTATGATATTTACTTGATCAGCCTAGGAAACTAAAACAATGATCATGTTACTTTAGTTTTTCCAGACTAACTGTCAAGTTCTTATAAGACTGAAGTAAAAATATTCTAGACTTTTTACAGCCAACTGAGATGGAAGGCAGCCCAATGTTTATTGGCATCTCTCTTGAAATATTAGCCTGATCATAACAGCAATTCACAAAGCTCACTCCACTTATCTAATACAAGGGAAATAAGGCCACACAACCCAAAAGTTCTCTGAGAATTTTAAGATGTTCCATTTGGATGCATGGGATGCATCAGCTTATTTAACCTGTTTCTGTGTATCCTACAACTCTGATTGCTAAGCACCTTCTTACCAAATCATCTGCAGTTTCAAGAACTTGTTGGCTTCTTCCTAAAATCAACATTTTGTATTAGCTGTGAATTATGCTATCATTCATTTCTTTTCAGGAAATCAACTGGATCCTCTCTATTTCTGAAAAATTACTAAATAAAACATACAAAAAGCATATTTCCCCATATTCCAACAAATACACAAAGCTTTATTTATAATAATTTTGATGATAATATTTGCATAGTATTAGCATTAAAATTATATACTTGAGGCAGTGTTTACTTTGGCAGTCAATGACATCCTGCTAAGATGTGCATAAACATAACCTCTGGAATGACCTTCTGACTTACTTTGAAGTCTCTTAGCCATATAAACTCATTGTTTTTACCCTTTCCCCCTTTTGGCCAAGGTCTTTTTCCAGTTGCATTGCTAATTGGTGCTTTGTAGTAACCCCTTGGTGCCCAGGAGGCTCATCCCCAGGAGTCATGTCCCATGCTGGGGAGAAGGTAATGCATTTATATGCTGAGCAAATATTGCCTCAAGTAGGCGGGATCCTGAGGGCTCTGGAGACATTCAGACACTATAAGCCGGGCAGACAGCTCAGGAGTTTGGTGCCCTGCCAGTGGGCCCTACTTTGGAATTATGCTACCCAGTGTGGCAGTTGAACTCAGCTATGGTTTCCCTACACATTTCTCTTCTGCCCCTTCTATTTGAACCTACAGTTAATACTAGAGTTGATAGGTGTATGTCCTAGAGACTTGAATCTTTGGGCTGTCAATGTACCAGTTGGGCCATGCATCTGAACACAGTTGCAGCACCTACTCTTCAGTTCATTGGACTAACTCAGGAAAACTAACAGAGATGATGATGGACAATGACCATCCCAAGGAACAGAGAGTGACTGCAACTGCAAGCAAGAGAATCCCATTCATCTGCCCCTTGGGATCAAAGCCCCATCACAACTAGATGCAGAGTGGACATCACCATCCCGGAGTACTCAGGATTGGGGAATGAGCGATGGACTAGAGAAGACTTACTGTTATTCTACTATGGACTTATTGTGATTCTACAATGGAAGAACATGTATCATTGATGTGGATGCAGTGGCCACTGGAGGCTCTGAGGGGAGGGAAAGGGAAAAATAGGTATAATGTGGGGGCATTTTGGGGACTTGGGAATTGTCCTGAGTGACATTGCAATGACAGATACAATCCATTATATATCTTGTAATAACTTACAAAACTGTGTGGGAGAGAGTGTAAACTATAATGTAAACTATAATCCATGCTTAGTGGCAATGCTCCACAATGTGTTCATCAATTGTAACAAATGTACCATGCTAATGAAGGGTGTTGTTAATGTGGGAAAATGTAGGAGGCCTAGGGAGTGGGGCATATAGGAATCCCCTATATTTTTTATATAGCATTTATGTAATCTAAGTATCTTTTTAAAAAATAAAAAAAAAGTATATTTAAAAAATTATATACTTGAATTATGTATTCAATTTTTGTATAAATTTATATGAATTCTGATATTTGGGGACAAGGGATAAATATCACAAATGAGAGATGTATCCATCTACCTATGAAATGTAAAGTGTGTAAGTTTACCTATATTACTTGTGCTTCAATACTATATTTTCAAATACAATCACACACACGCTTAATGTTAATATTAATGTGTATACATATATCATTTGTTTTGTCCTTTTTTTCATCTTTTCTTATTGAGCAAGAACTAAGACCTTAAATGGCTTTGAAATCTATTCTTATTGGTATCAAAATTTATTAAATAAGTTTCTTCTTTGTTGTTTTTCCTGCCCCCATCCTTCTCCCTGATCTTGACATTCCCTGGTCAAGTCATCCTGTATCCACCTGCCCCCCACCATCAAATCTACACTCTGTGAAAAATATGAAAGCATCTATATGTTTGGGAAAAAAAAATCATGATTTGAAAATTTAATGATGTAAACAAAAGTGTACATGTTTCTGATATTTAACATTTCTAATGAATTATTACAGAGCTCAGTCATTTTTTTTTCTTGCTTGGTGTACCAAGCTGCCTTGGTACATAACAGAAGCTGCCTATTATGCAGAGTGAATAGAGAAATCCATTTCCAGCTTCTCTTGACAGCTGGTTTTTGTACCACTGAGTCAAAGACATACAGGTAAACAAAGATCATGAGAAGCCCAGCTCAGAAAAACAACTGGAAGCCTCTATTTAGAAAATAGTTAGAGAATTAGAACCTGCAGACCCTGTATCCTCTGCTATCCCTATTGCCATCAGTTCCATTTTGCTAATCATACTCCGTCTTCCAAAAAGCCATATTTTCTCTGAGTTAGAGAGATCATTTCCCTGTCACACTTGTTCTGTCCTCCCTAGAGCAGGAAGTTCTACAATATGTGTGACCAAGTTTTAATACACTGCTTTTTAAAAAAATAATTTCAACCTTGACCTCTGACCTGAAAGTGCACTGCTTTAATAATTAATATTTCTCTAGATCTTAAACCAGAAGCTACATATCTAATATTCACTTAGAATGACCTTGGTAAGATACATATGTGCCGTATTAGCAATTATTTTTGTTTAATGTGGTATAACCACAACTAGCATCAAATCAGAACCCATAAACCAATAAATTATTTTGCTACTTGGCTATTAGCTGAATGCTAAGAATGTTAAGGTACATCACTAGCAAAACCAACCAGAAGCTGAAGTTGTATTTTTTTTATTTTATTTTTTTTCACATTTTCAAATATTTTATGAAAAATATAAACTTCCCTACTAATTATTGCCTTTTCCATCTCAGCATTCACTCATATACTACTTTTCTTTTTTTTTTTTTTTTTTTTTTTTTTTTTTTT
>JAQZBX010104628.1:0-10930 GCA_029593785.1 Cabassous unicinctus | reverse complement strand
ATCAATTACTCCTCCTGTCTTCATGAAATCATTATATTATGTGACTATTTAAGTTTTCTATTCAATCAGAAGAAAGAAAATTAAGAGAAAATATATTCTGAATCAGTGCTTCCAAATATCTGTGTAACATTCTCTTAAGAGGCTTAAAATTGTCATTGAGATTCACATAGATGTCAAAGTACATATATACCTTACTACATATATACACACAAATACATGTGTGATTCATAATTTTCCATTTTCCTTTGCCTTCAAACTTTTAAAACAAAATTCTTATGCAACATAGTGATTTAAACTCATGCAAAGCCACCACTGCATGGCTCTGCTGAAGGTAAATTCCCACATTTATTTAAAAATTTTCTCTTGTTTTTTTAAAAAAATTCATACATATTTTTGTTTTTATATATAAGACATCTTTACAATGAATTATTAAACACATTTGGCATTATCTTTGAAATATTGTATATAAAAATATTTTTCCTATAATTTAATTATAAATTTAATTTGTAGACTGATCTCATAAGGTTCCATGTCTTTTATAATCTACAGTATTAATTCTCCTACACCTATGCAATAAAAGCAAAGTGTATATCTACCTTTAGAGGTGGAATTCATCAGCACTTACAAACCTCAGGTAATCATGCAAAGGGGAATATGTAGGAGGGACAATCAGTTTGATATAGTGAACCAGGATGTTTGGAAATTATATTAGTTACATAACATTTTATATAATTTTATAAAAATAGTTTTTATTAAAGGCATAAAATAGCAATAGTCTGGGAATTTCATCATGTCTGAGAGTATATTTCCTTGTCACTGTTTGAATGAGTGGTTATTAATTAGATTTTAACTATCTGAATTATCTTAATTAGCTGTAAGAGATAAAATAAATTCAAGGAAATTATGAAGTTGAACAGGAAGGAAAATTCACACTTGATACTGTGAATTAAATACTTCAAAGTAGACAAATGTCTTATGTAAGGAATATTTAATTTCAAAAGAATACTATTGTGTAGAAGATTATTAAAATATGCAAGTCTTCATCCGTGTGACACAACACCTGCAATGGATATACACAGATGAAGGATGGTGGTGTGGGATGTTGTTGGAGGTTTGGGAGGTGGGGAAATGGGGATCCCTGTAATTTCTGAGTAATATTTGGGTAATCTTAGCACCTTTAAAAATACATATATATATAATAACATTTATGTAAACAAATGCACATATATGCATATGTATTTATATATCATTTTACAAATAATTGTATGTATTGTGAAAAATTTGATTTTTATCCACAATAAAAAAAATTAAAAAAAATAAAATATCCAAGTCTTAAAGATGATTTCTTCATATACAGCATCTCTGACCTGATAGGACAGTCAATGTTAAAAAAAAATGTAAGAACCTCTGCTAATAGAAATCAAGATAAATTACAATGATTTGCATTTGGTTTGCAAATTATTACCATCCTATTTCAAAATAATCTTTCCTGGTTGCTGGCTACCAGTATATGGTGTATCCCATTTATTTTTATTTTTATTTTTGCATAGTTGAACATGTATCACCCTGTTGCAATTAACTGCTCAGTTTGGTTTCCCAGAAGACACAAAATCCCATGAAGGCACTAAATGTGGCCATGCTGCTCAAATTTGAACCTCTGATGCTGGATAAGTATGTCTCATTTAATTGAATGAGATGCATACCTCACTGTGACAGCAATCCTTGCTTGTTTTATTATTTACTCTAAATGTTATGTTCATTAAAGTACATGTCAACAAATACGTATTGGAATATCTTAGTTGAATGAATGAATGAATGAATAAATAAATAAATAAATAAATAAATAAATAAAATAAATACTAAGTGGTTTTTATATAGATACCTAACAAACAGGCTAATGGATGTTGTATATCTATATATATAAGAATAAGTAAAGAAAAAGCTAAATTTAAAAATCTTATTTCTGCTTTCTACACATAACTGAAACACTTCTCATATTTTAACAATTATTTTTATTAACTCAGATCTCTAAAACACTGTTTATAATTGCACAAATATAGATTACTCATTGATTGATCTAATGATACATTAGGGAAATATTCCAAATATCCACAAAAGGATTATTATTATTTTATATAAATTATTTATGAATCTGTTTAATGTAGAAAAACACAAAAAAACAGTATTCTAACCTATCAGCTTAGAACAGAATGAAAAAAATTTAAAAACTTTACACATTTTGTGTCATAGATATTTTTATTTCCCTGATACCCTAAGAAAAATACAGCCTATTATCATAGTCAGGAACTCCTTACTCATTCAACCTTTGTTGCCCATTCTGGAAAACAGTAATTTCAACAGGTTAATTTCCTGCAGCTCTTCGTGCTGAGATATTAAATCCAGAAGCATAAATTATTCCCATTTCTCCACGTAAAGAAAATCTCCCTTACCCAAACTTTTGTTCTGTTCCCCTTTATCCATTACTAAGCATATCTAGTTCCAGAAATGTTCTTCTGTTTCTTGATATTATCCAATTCCAAAAGGTATTCTGAAGAATAATCTCTTTACTTCTAGAGTGGTGTAAAAATGTGAATTGTCATGCTGATACCTGATCCCATTTACTGATCTAGAAAAGGTGAGAGCAGGTAGAAGTTATGAGAAGGGAAATGTCATCTTGTGACATGTAAACTTTATTTGAAGTTTTGCCATAGACTCCAGTTGTAGTAGGTTGTCCCCATAGTAACACATGCTTCCAACCCCATCTGGACAGGCTGCTTTCTGAACAGAGTATGGAAACTGGTCTCACTCAATTAAATCTAGACTGATTCTGAGTCTCAGTTTTCCATGCTTTTCCTCTTTTTGCAATTGCAATTGTATAAGAGTGATGCTAGGTCTAGGAAACCAGCATTTTTATATCATAACTCCTTCTGCAATCAGTTCTACATCGTTAATTTTCACCCTATTCTGTCCTCTGGACACAAAAAATGGGGGTTCTTTAAATGCTGACATAGAGAAAATCTGGCTTTCAAACAATGCTGAGAGTTCAGAATCAACTGATGTGAGATTATATTTAGGCTCTCACAAAATCAGCTGCACTCAACAACAGTCAATTCAATCCTTTTTTTAAAATTTTCTTTTTTTAAAATATTTTTGACAGGTTTTATGGTACTTTATTCACTAATAGATTTAAAGAAATTACAAATTCCATGCCTAATTTTATGTAATTATAAGGCAACTATAATGTATAGGCCAAGTCCTTAAATATGAAGGAAGCAATCTGAAACAACCTCAGTGCAACTTGTGTTATAAATCAATACCAGAAAATTTGCTATATTTGGGAACTAGTATAAAATCTATATACATAAACTGAAAGCTACACAATTCTTTCTTTTTTATAATTTTTTTTTCAAAGATACTTTGATTACACAAATGTTACACAAAAAATATAGGGATTCCCTTATGGCCAGCTCCCCACATCTCCCATTCTTTCTCACATAAACAACATCCGTCATTAGTGTGGCACATTCATTGCAATTGATAAACGCATCCTGGGAAATTACCATTGATCATGGACCATAGTTCACATTGAAGTTTATATTGTCTCTCAAACAATTGTGCAGGCTATGGGAAGATATATAATAGCCTATATCTGTCATTGAAATGCTATTCAGGATGATTCCCAAATCCCAAAAATGTCCCTGCATTACACTTGTTTTTCCCTTCCCTTGTCCCCAGAGCCTCCAGTGGCCACTGCCTCTACATCAATGTTGTAATTTATTCCATTGCTAGAATCACAACTCTATAGTAGAAAATGATGAATTTTCTTTTTAATTTCATTTTATTTATTTATTAATTAATTTATTTATAATAAGTTTTTTTTTTTAATTTTTTAAAACATACTTAGATTACATAAATGTTACACAAAAATTGTAGGGATTCCCATGTGCCCCACCTCCCACTCCTCCCATAAAATCCCACATAAATGCCCTTCATTAGAGTGGCACATCAACTGCAATAGATATTTACATCTTGGGGCATTGCCAATAAGCATGGACCATAGTTCACATTATAGACCACACTCTCTCCCATACAGTTCTGCAAGTTATATAATGATGTAAAATGGCCTATATCTGTTATTTCAGTGCCACTCAGGATCATTTCAAGTCTGGAAGAAACCCCAGTATTACAACTTTTTTCCTCTCCCTGCCCCCAAAGCATCCGGTGACCACTGGATCCACATTAATGTTGTAATTACTTCCATTGCATGAATCACAATATGTCTATAATGGAATACCAGTAAGTCCACTCTAGTCAATAGCTCTTCCCCCAATCCTGAGGAGTCTGAGACAGTGATTTCCACTCCATCTCCAAGTGAGAGGGGCCTTATATCCCATTAATAAGATGGATGGTATTATCCTTCCTGCAGCTGCAGACTCTCTCCATTCCCTGGGATGGCTGTTGTCCATCATCATCTGCCCACCAGGTGTCCAGGGTGTGTCCATTGAGCTGTAGAGTAGGATTTGCAGCTCCACTGAGATTCTGGGCCCAGCTGGCACATGGACAGCCCAAAGACTCCAGTCTCTGGAAGTACACCTACAAATTCTGGCACCACACATAGGTTTGAAAAGAAGGGACAGATTGGCCATGGGCAGGGAAGAAATATTTGGGTCCAACGCTGTCACTCACAGGAGCAGATTCCAAAGTAGGGCCCATTGATAAGGCACAAAACTCTGGAGCTATCTGCCCTGATAGAGGACCTGGGTGTCTTCAGATCCCTCAGGAGCCCTTCTGTTTGGGATGATAGCCACAGTGGAAGCCTATGAGGCCCTTTTGAGATGTGCATAAGCTTTACCTCTGGGATGACTTCCTGACTCACTTTGAAATCTCTTAGCCATGTGAACTCATTTGTCTTTACCTTTCCCCCCTTTTATTCGAGGTCTTTTTCCAGTCGTGTTGCCCATTGGCACTTGGTAGTAATCCCTGGTTGCTAGGTAGGTTCTTCCCTGGGAGTCATGTCTCACGCTGGGAAGAAGGTAATTCATTATTATGCTGAGTTTGGCTTAGAGAGAGGCCACATTTGAGCAAAAAGGAGGCTCTCAGGAGGAAACCCATAGGCACCCCATAACAATAGGCTAAGTTTCAATTTCAAGAGCAAAGACTCATAAGTCTAGTCATCAATAACAAGAGCCCATCAGTGGGTCATCCTCCTTTGCCAGACAATGCCCCTGCACTTGGGTAACTGTTACTACTCCCATGGAGAATATGCCAGAGCTTTCCAGGAAGGGAATTCAGTATTCTCTCATTTATTGACAGATGATCCACCCACTGTGACCATGCCCCATGAGCATTTGAACAATTTTATATACCTTTAATGTATGTTCAGATGAATTTCCTCCCATTCACTCCCCATCCCTGACACCCCCCACCAATGATACTCTCCTGACCAGTTGTAACCCTTCTGTTATCCAAAGCTTCTTTAAAGATGAAGCCAATAAAATAGCCAAATGCAATTAATAGGAAAATGAAATAATAATGATGCTTAAATGTAAGAGATAAAATACATGAAAACTTAAAAAAAACTAAAAGTAAATAAAATTAAAGGATTGGGTTATTCAAAAAATGAGAAAAAATTGAAAAAAAAAAGTTTTTTGGACATTTTGCCTTTTGTCACTGCAATATCAGGTGTCCAATCTGTACTGTGGCACTTTCCCCTCTCACTCCCCAGTGTATCACTATTTTTCACTTAATTTTCAAAGATGTTTTAGGTCATAGCAAAGTCACGAACAGAATACAAGAAATTCTCATATATCCAACCTCCTCCCCCTTTCCTCAATCCATATTAAAACCTTTTTGTATGTGGGTTGTAGCATTGTTGTAACTGTTATGCAGATAATGACACATAGCTACTAAATATTGTCAATGGATTATAGGTTGGTTTACATTTTAGACCCTATATTTTATACATTTTGATGATATTTACCATGTCCTGTGTCCATCACTGTAAGGTAATGAAAAACATTTCCACTGACCACTAAATACCCCCTGTTTGATCTGTTCTGTTCCTCCCTCTCCATAGCCCTGGGCCCACAATGACCTCCTGATTTGACACTTTGGATGACAAGATTCATAGTTACATGCAATAAGAGGTATTGACACACTGGTTTGTCCTCCCTTATTAGGAACCACCCTTGCTCATAAGAGAATCCCACATGTCTGTTTCTGGATGCATCGGTCCTCCCAAAGATGGGAGTCCATCTACTTACCACTCATTGTGTGGGTCTCCACCCACTGAGTACAACACATTATGACAGGATGAACACTTACACACTCCCTTGAAGCATGCTGCAGATGTGCCCTGTCCAGAATGCCCCACCAACCAACATCCTAAACCAGTGACACTTCCTTGTCATATTGCCATGAGAGCATTCCAGCCCCTGCATTTTCAACCTCATACCCCAAATCCCAAGTGTTCACCTGGTCCCTCTCCCATCTCTCCCCACCCAGTATCTGGGGCATTCTAACCCACCCTTCCCAATCTACCCACCTGTCAATGCTGCACCACCAAATGCAATAATATCACTACCCATCTGTCCTATCCCTTGAATATGCAACTACACTCTATCACTTTACCATAGATTATGTCCATATGGGTGATAGCTCACAACTTTCTCTTTTCTTCTTTTTCTTGTAAGCTTATCTTTTAGAGAATGGTTCTTGGAGACTGCTCAGTTTCCTTGATTCATATCAGTGAGGTCACGTACTGCTCATCCTTCAATGCCTGGCTTGCTTCACTCAACGTAAGGTCTTCAAGAGTCATCCATGTTATTACATGTGTTAGCACTTTATTCCTTCTCATAGCTGAGTAATATTCCATTGTATGTATGTACCACATTTTGTTTATCCCTTCATCTGTTGATGGGCATCGGGGTTGATTCCAAATTTTGGAAATAGTGAACAATGCTGGTATAAACATTGGTGTGGATATATCTGTTCATGCCTTTGCTTTCAATTCTTCTGGGTATATACTAAGTAGTGGAATCACTGAATCATATGAAATATCTATAGTTAGTTTTTTGAGGAACTGCAAGACTGTCCTCCACAATGGCTGGACCATTCTACAGTCCCACCAGCAGTGGATGAGTGCTCCCATTCTTCCATATCTTCTCCAACACTTATAGTCTGCACTTTTATTAATAGCCTCCATTCTAATAAGTGTAAGATGGTAACTCATTGTAGGTTTGATATGCATTTCCCTAATACTCAGCGATGCTGAGCATTTTTTTGTGTGCCTTTTAGCCATTTATATTTCTTCCTTGGAGAAGTGTCTTTTCAGGTCACTTACCCATTTTTTAAATGGGTTGTTTGTCTTTTCATTTTCGAGGTGTAGGACTTCTTCATGTATGCGATATTAGGTTCCAATCAGAGATATGGTTGCAAATATTTTCTCCCATTTTGTAGGCTGCCTTTTTATTTTCTTGATAACGTCCTTTGAGGTGCAAAATTTTGATAAGATCCCATTTATCTATTTTTTCTTTTGCTACTTGTGCTTTGGGTGTGAAGTTCGTGGAATCATTTCCTATTACAAGTCCCTGTAGATGCTTTCCTACATTATCTTCCAAGGTCTTTATGGTTTTTGATCTTATATTTAGATCTTGGATCCATCTTGAGTTGATTTTTATATAAGGTGTGAGATGGTGTTCCTATCTCATTCTTTTGTATATGGATATTCTGTTCTTCAAGCACCATTTTTGAAGAGGCCATTCTCTCTCAACTGAGTGGGCTGGGTGGCCTTGTTGAATATCAAATGACTGTATATGCAAGGATTTATATCATAACTCTCAATTCGGTTCTCTTCGTCAGTAATATGTATGCTTGTGCCAATACCATGCAGTTTTGAGCACTGTAGTTTGTAGTATGTTTTAAAGTCAGGTAGCATGATACCTCCAACTTCATTTTTCTTTTTCAATATGTCTTTGGAGATTCCGGGCCTGTTACCCATCCAAATAAATTTTGTAGTTAGTTTTTCCAGTTCCTTAAAAAATAATGTGCTGATTTTTATTGGGATTGCATTAATCTGTAGATTAGTTTGGGTACGTTAGACATTTTGATGATGTTTAGTCTTCCTGTCCATGAACAGGGAATATTCTTCCATCTATTTAAGACTTCTTTGATTCCATTTAACAGTTTTGTGTAGTTTTCTGTATATAAGTGCTTTACATCTTTAGTAAAATATATCCCTAGGTGTTTGATTATTTTAGTTACTATTTTAAATGGCATTTTTTCTTGATTTCCTCCTCAGATTGCTCATTACTGGTGTACAGAAATGCTACTGAATTTTGCGCATTCATCTTATAGCCTGCGATGTTACTGAACTCCTTTATAAGTTCTAGAAGCTGTGTTGTAGATTTCTAAGGGCTCTCTACATGTAAGATCATGTCGTCTGCAAATAATGAAATTTTTACTTCTTCTTTTCCAATTTGGATGGTTTTTATATCTTTTTCTTGCCTCAGAGCTTGCACAAGTACTTCTAAGATAATGTTAAATAGGAGCGGAGACAGAGGGTATCCTTGTCTTGGTCGCGATCTCAGAAGTAAGGTTTTTAAGATTTCGCCATTGAAGATGATGTTGGCTTTGGATTTTTCATATATACCTTTTATCATATTCAGAAAATTTCCTTCTATTCCTATCTTTTACAGTGTTTTTATCAGGAAAGGATGCTGTATTTTCTTGAATGCCTTTTCTGCATCTATAGAGATGATATTGTGATTTTTTCCCTTTCAATCTGTTTATGTGATATATTACATTTATTGAATTTCTTATGTTGAACCATTCTTGCTTACACAGCATGAAGCCCACTTGGTCATGGTCTATAATTCATTTGATATGTTGTTGAATGCAATTATCAAGTACTTTGCTCAAGATTTTAGCATCTAGGTTTATTAGAGAGTTTGGTCTGTAATTTTCCTTTCTTGTGGCATCTTTGTTTGGCTTTGGTATTAGGGTAATGTTGGCATCAGAGAGGGAGCTAGGCAATGTTCCTTCTTCTATTTTTTGGAAGAGCTTAAGCGGGATTGGTGTTAGCTCTTTCCGGAATGTTTGGTTGAACATCTGGTCCTGGATTCTTCTTAGTTGGGGAGTTTTGGATGAATGAGTCTATATCTTTACTCATAATTGGACTGTTGAGTTCATCAATTTTTTCTTTCATCAATGTAGGCTGTTCGTGGGTTTCTAGAAATTTGTCCATTTCCTCTAAATTATAATTCTTGTTGGTATATAATTTTTCAAAGTATCCTCTTATTATGCTCTTTATTTCTGTGGGGTCAGTAGGGATATCCCCTTGCTGTTTCCTTATCTTGTGTATTTGCATCTGTTCTCTCTTTTTCTTTGTCAGTCTGGCTAAGGGTTTGTCAATTTTATTGATATTCTCAAAGAACCAGCTTTTGGTTTTGTTTAGTTTTTCTAGTGTTTTCTTATTCCCTATTTCATTTAGTTCTGCTCGAATCTTTGTTATTTCCTTCTTTCTACTTCCTTTAGCTTTAATTTGTTTGTGTTCTTCCAATTCCTCCAAGTGTGCAGTTAGGTCTTCAATTTTTGCTCTTTCTACTTTTTTAACATACGTATTTATGGCTATAATCTTCCCTATCAGGACAGCTTTCGCTGCATCCCATAGGGTTGATATGTTGTATTGTCGCTTTCATTAGTTTCAAGGTAGTTAATAATTTCTTTTGAGATTTCCTCCTTGACCCACTGTTTGTCTAAGAGTGTGTTGTTTAACTTCCATATCTTTGTGCTTAACCTGTGTCTCTGGCCCTTAGTGTTTTCCAATTTCATTCTGTTGTGGACAGAGAAATTACTTTGTATAATCTCAATCTTTCTGAATTCTTTGAGAGTTCTTCTGTGGCCTAGCATGTGGGCTATCTTGGAATATGATCCATGTGCACTCGAGAAAAATGTAAATCTTGCTGTGTTTGTGTGTAGTGTTCTGTATATGTCTATTAAGTCCAGGTCTTTTAATGTATTGTTCAGAGTCTTTGATTCTTTATTGATTCTCTGTCTAGATGTTCTGTCTAATGATGATGATGGGGTATTAAGGTCTTCCACTATAATTGTAGAGGCATTTATTTCTCCACTTAGTTTTTCCAGTGTTTGCCTCATGTGTTTTGAGGCATCCCGATTAGGTGCATAAATGTTTATGATTGTTCTCTCTTCTCTAGAGATTACCCCTTTTACTAATATATAGTGTCCATATTTGTCTCTTACAATAGTTTTGCATTTAAAGTCTATTTTGTCTGATATTAGAATAGCTACTCCCACCCATTTTTGGCTATAGTTAGCTTGTAAAATTGTTTTCCAGCCATTCAATTTCAGCTTCCTTGAATCCCTGGGTCGAAGGTGGTTTTCTTATGTACAGCATATAGATGGATCATATTTCCTTATCCAGTCTGCCAATCTGTGTCTCCTGTCTCGTGAGTTTAATCCATTAACATTCAGTGTGATTATTCTCAAAGCTTTTCTTACATCAGCCATATTTTCTTTCGGTTTATGTATGTCATATGTTGTTTCTATTTCTCTTTTTGCCTTTTTAATTGTTCTGACAGTCTCCTCCAATTCTCTCTCTCCTGTTTTTCCTTTCAACCGGAAAAACTTTCTTTAGTATTTCATGACGTGCAGGTTTATTATTGGTATCTTCCCTTAATTTCTGTTTATCTTGAATATTTTGAGCTCACCATTATTTTTGAATGCCAGCTTTGCTTGATAGAGAATTTGTGGTTGGAAGATTTTTCTTTTATACCTTGACTATATCATACAACTGTCTTCTTTCCACCATGGTTTCAAATGAGAAATCAGCACTTAATCTTATTGTTCTTCCCTTGCATGTGATGGTTCTCTTTTCTCTGGCTGCCTTGAATATTTTTTCTTTGTCTTGAGC
>JAQZBX010104627.1:0-10932 GCA_029593785.1 Cabassous unicinctus | reverse complement strand
TATATTTAATATGAAAAATAAAAAAGTAGGAAAGGGGTATTTTTTTCAAAAATGTCAATGTCACTATAGACAAAGAGTGGTTGTGTAAATGTTCCAGATTAAAGGATACTAAAGAGACATTATAAACTAAATGCAATTACCTGGTCCAAAACTGGATCTTGTACTGGAGGGGGGTGTGGGGGGGGACCTATAAAGGACATCAGTTTAAGCCACTTAAAAGAGTTTGGATTCTTTCCCAAAAGCAATGGGGAACCACAGAATAAGGCTGAAAAGTGGCACCCACCTAAAGTTTTAACAGCTGAAGTAATGAAAGGTTATTAAGATGTCTTACAAAGACTTTAGTAACTTTCCAGCTGAAATAACGAAAACATGTAGTCTTTGGCTGCCTCTACATAAATGGTCTTCTGGCTGTGCTGTTTATACTGTATTGCCGTTTACTTACACGTTCAAATACAACTGCAATTGCTGAACCTGTAGCCAAATGAACAGTCTCCTGTGATAACTACAAAGAGGAGAATTTAAAATAAACAGAGCAGCTTTCTTCTGAATCTCATTAATGCCTGGTAGGAGGAACCTTGCATTTCTACAACTTTACTGCTTGTGTGAGCCAATCTCCTAAGAAATGCCACAGGAAGTCAGACTATCCCATGTCATTCTCTCTGACTGCTAAAGGGAGCAGCGAACGGGAGAGCACAGTTGTCCCCTACCATAACCTCAAAAGGTCAAAGATCTTTTCCAAACATCCATATCTTCCTTTGATGACCCAAAAGCCAAGCCCTCTTCAGAAACAAAATGTGGCTAGATGTGCCATCTGAAAATTGTTGGACCATTTTTGAAAGGGAAATTTCAGTGAGGGTAAGCAATGGACTCCAGATAACATAACAGCAGGATCCTGAAGATGCCAATTTCCAAAATTCAGCACAAACAAGTGGGGCACTATGGGAAAGAGAAAAAAGAAACCTTTCCCATCCTCCACTTCCTTAGGTGATTGCTTATCTAAAAATTATATGATGCTTAATGAATACCTAAAGCATATTTATACACATCCTCTGAAATACGTAAACAAAGATTTGTACAAAATCAAAATGCCTTTGCACATTATTCTGAGTAGACAGGCGTAATTTTGTTTCAACCCATAAGAAGACTCAGGTTTAACAGAGCCTCAGATAGGAATGTTGATGCAGGTCTTAAGTCAAGGAGACCCAAGTCACAGACAGAGCCCTTCTCTTATCAATTCCTCATTCAGGGTCTGGCAGATCTCAAGGCCACCCACTTGACAAATCTTGGAAGTGCAACTTGGCGAAATGGGTCCTACTTCAAGTGATTGCTGCATGCAGCTAGCAAGTCATCTTCTGTGTCTCAATTATTCTCTGTAAAGTGGGTCTAATAGCCTATCCTTACACAGAAATCTCAGAACAAAAATAAAAACCAAACTGCTTTAATAAGAAATAGAGATATCAGCTCAATTTTCAACTAAACTAAAATGTATTATCTATTCAACATCTTGTTTAGTTACAAGATTTTTTTTTTTTTTAATTACACGGCCGCGCTTGGCTCAGCAGCGCCTCCCAAGAGTCGACGCCGCTGCCGCTCCGGGCCCCTCTAGTTATAAGATTTTAATGGCATGATACTCTATCTAATCCATTCACGTCAAAGTCTCAGTTATCTGAAGGCTGCTGAAGAAAAGGAACATTCCCAACTCAAGAATGCAGCAATTAGTATTTTAAACCCAGAATGCTGCTAATTGACTAAACTCAAAAAGTTATAAGAAATGAGAATTAGTTGGCATGGGAGTGGTTAATTTTTAGATACCTGGTAACTTTCCACTCATAGACACCTAATAGGTTCCCTGGTACAAGTACATTCTTCTTAGCTTTGATGTCTGGATAATGCAGTTTTATTAGTTCCTCAATTGGACTGAATTACATGGTAAACAAAGACTGTTATAAATCTAAAAACAGTATCAAACACTTGGTTTAAAGGAAATAACCTTAAGTGCTTAGTCACAAGCATGTTCAACTTAAGAGGTGGGTGAAAAAAAAATTAGCTGAGTCACTAAATTTAATGATCTGAAGGCCACAAAGAAAGAGAAAGTAGGAGACAGGGCATGACCAAGACTTTGTAATGTATTCAGAGTTTATATCTGACGGGAACTAGTGTTCTTAGTGGGCAACTAAGTTATTCAAACGGCAAAATCTCAATGTCCATCCTAACAGTTGGCCAATACTAATCCTTTTAAAACTGAAGAGTTGCAACAGAGAAAAAAAAAGTATCCTATAAAACAGTTAAGTCCTTTCATCTTTGAGTTTTACAGAACAACTTGTATTAGAAAAATAAAAACACACAAGCCAGGATTTAGTTTCCCATTTTACACCGTAAGTCAATTACTTCAGGGAAGAAAATACTTCAGGAGTATTTTCAATTATTTGTCTCAAATATATGCTGTAGGGAAGGGGATGTGGCTCAGGCAGCTGGACTCCCGCCTACCACGAGAGGTCCCAGATTCAGTTCCCAGTGCCTCCTAAAGAAGACGAGCAAGACAGTGAGCTGACAGGATGGGCTGGCGCAGCAAGCTGACGCAACAAGATGACGCAACCAAAAGATAGCAAGGAAACACAACGAGAGATACAACAAACAGGGAACGGAGGTGGCTCAAGTGATTAGGCACCTCCCTCCCACAGGGGAGGCCCCAGGTTCGGTGTGTTTGATTTGTTTAACCAAGACACCAGCTCCCCTTCCAGAGTGCCTCAACTGGAAGGCAGGAGAAATGTGTTTTATTTTTTAACACCTCTACAAAGTGCCCAGGACAAGCCAGTACACATTTCCTAGGACACCAAACTGCCACTGAGGTCCCAGTATTACCACCGTGCTACAGTTCATACCAATAACAGCTCTATCAAGATATGAATGGAAATTTGTGTATGAACCTCCCATCCCGGCAACCTCACCCCCTTCCCCAACAGGAAATGTTCTGGAACACCTCCCTAAGACAGATCTACCACCACTATCCATAACCAAAATTCCTGTCTCCACCTATGAGTATACCCAACAATTTATGAAAACCCATTTAGCTTCAACAACCATATATAGAATACCCTCAATCAATAACACTATAGGAAACAATTGCATAGGGAGCTGCAGGCAAGGAAGGTAAAACAGTTGTTACCATTATTTTTCTTAACCCCAGTAAGGGCAAAGGAATGGGAATAAAACATTGTAACTAACAGAAAACAAAAAGTGTTTTCTAAACCTCCTTAATGCCTCATACTTCTCAATACCTTATAGTTCCAAGTGAGTGTTCAAAGCTATGAATTACCATCAGCAGCTGGTTAAAATGTTAGCTTAAGTAGACAAATGATAAGACTCGTAACTACTGGGGAAAGAAGAGGAGGCAAAAGGAATTATCTAAATAGGAAGCATTTTCCCTGTAGGAGAGTTTTCCAAAGGAATTTACTTTTCAAAAACACTAGCAAGGATGGGATAGAAAAGCTCCAATAAGAACACTATTCTCCAGTCTACTGAACCACTGAATTTATATAAGTCTTTAAGAACCCAATGCTTCCATTTTCGTATTAATAAACTTTAAAATAAATTTTCTAAGGTTTTTGTTTATTTTTCCTTCTGAATAAAGGCAAAAAATGAAGAAAAGTTGGATGTGGAGTCCAAGGTCTTTACTATTCATTCATCTGTGAAATCCAGATGAATTTACAGAAACTTAAAGTTAGTGATATGTAAAAATGATGTGGCAGGACACTTAGCTGTAAATAGGAATCTATAATCTTTTTGAACCTGAGATACAGAGGGAGTCTTCACTTCCTGTGTGTGATTTGTGTCGGAATCTGAAGCAATGCCCTCATTCTACTCATGTCTTCACCACATAAGAAATGTTTTATGAAATGCCTACATCAACACAAGGACAACAGAGCCTCTAAAACTGAGTAAAGGAGAAAGGGCCCACTTGATGGGCCAGGTATAGAACAGCTGAAGTTCCCCCTCCCTTCATAATATCTCAGAAGGGTTAACCTTTTTTGTAGTACACTAGTCTTTAATCTTTACAATTGAGAACTGAACTGTCCATTAACCAAATCAAGTAAGCATTTATAGAGCTATGGCAAAGTGGCAAAAGAAAGAAGAATGGGGCACTATCCTTATAAATTACTGGAGATATATTTATACTTAGAAGTAGCACAAGCATTCTAAGTACACAAAAGGGCATGAATGGGAGTGGAGGTGGCTCAAGCGATTAGGCGCCTCCCTCCCAAATGGGAGGCCCTGGGTTCAGTTCCCAGTGCCTCTTAAAAAGAAGATGAGCAGACAGCAAGTGCAAATAATGAGGGGGGGCAGAAATAGATAGATAGATAGATAGATAGCACAAACAATGGTGACCCAAAGGAAAAAGCACAAAACACGTTTTGGAACAGACTGGAAGAGTTTTCATGATTAGGAGGTAGAAAACTAGAAGGGCAGCCAGGAAGTCAGACTACAAACAGACCTGTATTTTCACCTGTGAGATTCTAATATGAAAACAATCTCTTGCCCCATTGATGTTATTTATTGTTGGTAACATGGTTACCTGAACTCCTCACTCTACACATTAACATTCCTTAAGGGGATGATTATCTTACATAAAACAAAACTCCATTTGAATATAGCAATTGTTTACCTTCAGTCCCATGCAAATTCAAAGAACTTGGGGGGAGGGGGGCAGAAAATCATGGATTTACAAAGGAAACAAAGAGCAAACGGTGTCTGCCCAGCATAATAAGCACTGCAATTGCTCCCACTACTATAGGCTACAGACACCTACTCCTTTCGGGTGTGGGAGGGAGGATTTCCTCATAGCCATCTATCTATATCCCTAAGGCTCTGGTACAGGAAATCTCTAAAATGGGTCATTTGGATCTTTGGAAAGAAAGACTGATTTGAGTATTTAACCATCTGGTCTTAAAACACGTAGTCTCATGCAACAGATAGGCTATTCTTGGACACTGGGTATGTGCACTCAGCTCTCACCATACCCTCTGTAAACTCAACATACCATACTCTCCAGTGAGTCCAATGAGGAAAAACACAAAAGGATCAAAAGATTTTCAAGGACTAATAACTCAGAAGACTGTTCTGAAAATACTCAGGCCTAAAATTAATTTTTTAAAGAATAGCTATGAAAGATTCTCTGACGTCCATTCCAATGTTTTAGCAATGTTTCCTCCTGCTCCTCCCAATTGTTTTTTTTTCTTTTTCTTCAAGTTCTGGTAAAAGTACCTCTGAGAATTCCAGGGTTAAAAAACAGAACCATGCTGCTATCTCACCATTTTGGCCAGCCCACACTAAATAAGCAAGCAGCCCATTTTTCACCCTGACACAGTTCTCATGCTTCAAAGCAAGCAGAACTCTACAAATCAGTTTCAAAGAAATAAAATTTCTAAGCCAAGTGTTCACTGGATGAAATTAAATTCCCGTAATGAATTAAAGGGGTTGCAAAGCAAGAGTACTTCCTTAAATTTTATCCTGAGCAGCTTTCTATCAGGTAGCAATGGAGTTCTAATCAAGCTATGTGATCACGCACAAAGCAACTATAAACAAAGACAAAATTAAAAGCTGAGAAATCTTTCTTACTGATGCAGTGTAATTATTCTGGATTACCTATATTAAGAAAAAAGGATAGGATTTCTGATAAGCTATAAAAATATCCCACCCTAAAGGAAATGTAAAAAACCAAGGCAAATACAGAATTGGAGGCACTCTAATAAACCTAGGCACTACAGTATATACAGCCATTAGCACAGTGAGCTGAAATTCTTACCAAACCAAGACACAAAAAAACAGCTGAGTCTTACCTTTGAGTTTCCTGGTATTAAGACCAATTTTACACCGATTTTTGAAATGGTAAATAAAACCTGTAAAATTACTTCTGTAGTTGCTTCTGAGCACTTATCTATCCTGTTAAAAAAAAATTCTCAGCAGAAAAAGTTATTTTTGAAAGAACATTCTTCATAAAAATTTACCTGAATATGCAAGAAGAGTGGAAGGAGCATCCCAAGACAAATGTCCCTTGCAAAGAGTACAGTGCTGAAGAAACAGGCATTTTTGTGAATTGGGAAAAACAGGTCAGCTTATTTCCAAGTCCAACAGTAAGCCTTCCTACTCGCCTGATGGCATTTTAAGATGACATGAGGATTTCAGCCCGTTATTTCCGATTATTCCTCACGAGTCATTTGCATTATTCTATATATTGCCAGTTATAAAACAGGTTACTGCAAGTAATAAAAGTTATACCATATGTCTAAACTTTTATAAAAAGAACAGCTAGTTTTTATTTTATCTAATGCACCTTTATGAAGCTAAGGACAACAGTCACACAGAAGCAGAACAAACAGAACCAACTTCTAAATCCAGCAAATTTTAGTAGGGAACAATTTGGACCACAGACTAAAGAACAAATGTATGAAAAGCAGATTTGGGGTTCCTGCTTTGAGAATAGAAAAGGAGATGTGACAGGAAAAGAACACAAGTGGAGCTTCTGTTCTATTTCTTGACTCAGGTGGTGGCTGCATGGGTATTTGCTTCATAATCATTCCTACTGTACATGTTCTAGACACTTTTTCCTCTCAAGCTTTTAAAAAGGCTACGACTCAGAGACGTGAAACTTAAGCGCACACAGTTCATTCTCTCACCACTACAATACACTCTCCCTGTCCTCTTCACCAAGCACCTGCCCAGGGTCCAGTCACCAGGCTGACTCTAATCCTCCTTCTGGCAGGGGTGAAGGGTGGGGGTGGGACCACGGGGACAGTCAGGAGGGAAAACCGTGCTCTTCAGGCCCTGGGTGTAGCAGGCAGCCCTTCGGGCCAATGGAAAAGGCTACTCTGGGGCCAGGACATCAGACCTTCCAGTCTCCTTCGACTAGACCTACTCCAAAGTTCAGAAAGCTTTGTGATTTACATGCTTAGCATCATGCTGCCCCATACATTCTAATTACCAAGCTTTTGCCAAGAGACAGGAGTCAAAAAGAGCCTCCTAATCTGTGCCCCAAATCCTTTCTTCTCTCCCTCTCATTCAGTAAATCAACCCAGATTATTAACTATTGACAGAGAAAAGAAATAGCTAGTTACAGATGGAGCCAGGTCTCATCCCTCCCACCCCTAGCTTCCCAGGGTGTCATCCTTATACTCTACGGTACTGTCTTTGCCAAGAGAAAGGAAGAGGGAACACAAGGCACCTATGGCAGGGAGTCTGGCATGGCTGGAGTGTCTGGGTTGCCAGGGGCATGGAGGATGGGGAGAGGTAGGGGTCAAGTCTGTGGAAGGCCCTGGAACACTAAGGAGAGTCTGGACTTAATATTCTGTATTGCTCAGAGAAACCACAGACGGTTTCTGAGCAAAAATGCCTTGGCCAAAGGTTATTCTGAAAGCAGTCCCCACACACTCACCTTCCTCCCTTCATTGCTCCTGTCCTACTAGTTTATCCTCACCCACGGGATAAATGTTTCCCATGTAAAGGCCAATTCAAACCTGGTCATAATAAGCACCATGAAAAACAACTGCTTATGAAGGAAACACTGACACAGAAGCAGTGTAAGGTGCTCCTTTGGAAAGCCTTGTCAGGGCCCAGTCTTTGTAATTTAGTGGTGGCTCACAGGAAGCAGCGAGGGCCAGATTCTTTCTGTGTTCAAGGCTGTAGTTTCCTTCCCATACTTAAACCACTCACCCTGTGTCTCGCTGTCAAGCGAATCTGCCAAGGGGAAAGGGCAGATAAAGAAGACACAAAATCTGAAGAACACTGGCCAATTTGAAAAAAACCTAAAATCCTTCTTGGAATCAACAACTAAAAGGACTTCTAGATGAACCTGCATCTGTTTTCTCTCCAAATAAAAGCCCTTGAAGGCAGAGTTCATTAAAGCCAGCAAGTACATATATTAGAGATCTGCCCCCACCCCCTCCTGGAATAGCTGAGGAAGCTGAAGCTGAGAAGGAAAGTGAGTTGTGTACACACAGAAAGCTGCCATCAACCCTGAACTCTAATCAAGGTCTCTCTTCTACTTCCCACCCGGATCCCAGTGCTGTTTCCACCCTCCAGTCTCTGACCTGAGAAGGCAGGGAGAGATAAGATTAATCAAGGGGAACGGATGTGGCTCAAATGGTTGGGCGTCTGTCTCCCATATGGAGGGACCCGGGTTCGATCCCAGGGACCTCCCGGTTAAAAAAAAAAAAAAAAAGATTAATCAAGGTCCTAGAATCAAAAAGACCAGGAAGGCCCCGTATGATGATAAGCAAATTTGTTTTGTAAATTCACAATTTTTACTCTACACTTGCTTATGTACATTTATGTATGATATACTTCAGTAAAATTTAAAAAAAAAAAAGACCAGGAAGGGAACAAAAGAGTGCCATTCAGCTAGAACCATTCAATACAGCAATAATCCTACCCTTTACCACATGTAAGCTTTCATGAGTTTCTGCTCTATGTTCTATATAGCACCTACCTACCATTCACAATTTCAAGATAAATGTCAAACTATAAAAGTAACATATCTAAAAATAACTAAGAAGCCATTTGAGATAAGGAATTTAATAAATGGCATTTTCTGTAAAATGCTAGTTTAATGATTTCCCCTTAGATAACAGACCAAAATAGTAAGTAGCTCCCATCAACCACCATTCCTTAGAAAGTGCTGGGCCAGCCTTGTTTTCATGAAGAACAATGAGTCACCTCTTTTTTGTTGTTGTTGATGTTTTTTCTTTTTTGTTGTTAATGAGTCACCTCTTATCACTACTTCAGCCTTCAGACTGAAGAAGGAAAACAGGTCCAGCCTACTCTGCCACAGGAGCTATTCCATTTGCTGGGGGAATCACCTTAACCTTAAGTGTTTAGCTGCTATACAGGAAACCATGTTTCCTGGCCCAAATTATCAAAACCATACTCTGCCCCACTGTCCTATCAAACTCCCCATCAGGTAACAACATGACCTTCTCAGTTACGCGTGCACAAAATGCCCCCACTGCGTCATCAACTCACTGAGGGGTTCCCTGGGTATCCTCACTTCCCACTCCCCAGGTTACACAGGGCCTCTAGGAGGAGCTGAGAGCAGATACATTCTTTTGGGGTTGTTTTTTTTTTAAACAATTTATTGAAGTATATCATTCATACATGAACATACATAAACTATAAGTGTTCAGTAAACATCATGAACTTACAAAACATGCATAACATCATGCAGGGCTCCCACACATCACCCCCCAACACCCCACATTGTTGTGAAACATCTTTTAACAAATCATGAAAGAGCATCGTCAAAGTATTACTGCTAACGAGTCTGTATCTTCCTCCCCTATACATTTTTTTTTTTAAGGATTTATTTATTAACTTACTTTTACCCATTTTTCCACCCCAACCCACCCCCGTTTTTGCTGTTTCTGTGTCCATTCACTGGGCAACTCTCTGTGTCCGTTTCCTGCCCTCTCTTCTCATCCTTCTCCTCGTCTTCACTGGGATTTGATCCTCGGAACCTCCCATGTGGGAGAGGCGTCCTACTGCCTGCGCCACCTTAGCTCCTGGTTTTTTGGTGTCTCATCTTGGCTCTCCCTTGTGTCACTCTCTTGTTAGGTCATCATCTTGCTGCATGTCTCACAGGGCCTGGAGGCTCACCCATACAAGGAGCCTAACGGCTCACCCGCGCACAAGGCCTGGTGGCCCACGTGCATTCTATATTTTTCTTTTTTTCTTTTTACCAGGAGGTTCCGGGGATTGAACCCAGGTCCCTCAATAAGGGAGACGGACGCCCAACCACCCGAGCCACATCCGTCCCCCTGCTGTATCTCTTAAGGTTGACCAAAGATACCCAAAGTTAGTCTTTTCCCATATAGGATGGTCATATAATAATCAGGCTTAGTTTATCACCAGCATTCTAAAAACCAGACCTAGGGAGAAAAACTAGGTCTGGGGACACATGGTTTCTAATATAGGAAATGTTTAGCCTACCCTGATTATCACAAAATCAGGACAGCGAGAATATTCACATTACATTCTTTTGAAAAGTCTTAAAATCGAAGGACAACAAAGAGCTACTGCTGATTTCTAACTCACCAGGAAGAATGGAAGAGAAACATATGCTCCATTACAAAAATCTTATCAGCAGACCTGGCTTTGCCTACGGACAGCATCTACTCTGTTAAAATGAAACGGGTATAAAATGTTGACAATTAAGTGACTAATACAGTCTACATAATGAAGAGAGGACTTGGGGGTGAGAGGGTGGGGTGGCTCCACCTAGCGCAGGGGTTCTTAATAAGGGGTCCATGAGCTTGAATTGAAATTCAAAAAAACATTATTCTTGTGGGGATGTGTTGGTGTGGGTGTGATATATTTATTAAATAATACACATATATAGTGTGTGGACTTAGTAAGGGGTCTGTGGTTTTCACCTGACTGGCAAAGGGGTCTATGGAACAAAAAAGGTGAAGAACCCCCGACCTAGCGCCTTCATTCCTGCATACATCTTCGCAATTCCTCCAGACCACTCACATGCCCTGCAAGCTGTCTGTTATTTCTACTTTCAGCTCAGAAAACCCAGGGTGTAAGAAAGTCTGTCAGGGGCCTAATTGTGCTGTCCATAAAACGACAATCTCGGGAATCGGGTGTGGCTCAGTGGATAGAGCCCCCGTTTACCATATGGGAGGCCCGGGTTCGCGTACCGAGGCCTCCTTGTGAGGGCACGCTGGCCTGAGCGGTGCAGTGGGCTGATGCAGCAACCTCACGGCAGGAAGCGGGTGTGGCGCAATGGATAGAGCACCCATTTACCATATGAGAGGCCCCGGGTTCGCTTCCCGGTGCCTCCTTGTGAGGGCAGGCTGGCTCGCCGTGGGCTGATGCGGCAGAGACCTCACAGCAAGGGGGAGATAAGCAGACACAGAGAAGACATGCAGCGAATGGACA
>JAQZBX010104626.1:0-10922 GCA_029593785.1 Cabassous unicinctus | reverse complement strand
TAAAAAAAAAAAAAAAAGGCACAGTTCTGGGAGGTAGTGTTATTAGCTGTTAAGAGCACAGATTTTGGAACCAGACTGCTGGGGTTTGAATCCTGGCTCCCCTTCTTCCCAGCTGTGAGAGCTTGGGCAAGTTACTTAACCTCTCTATGTCTGTTTCCTCACCTGTAAAATGTAGATACTGGTTCCTACCTCATGCGGCTATTAAGAGGATTAGATGGATTAATACATGTAAAGCACTTAAAACAGTGGTTGGCACACAGCCAGAATAGTCCCTCGCATTAATTGACTACTTACTGCAGCTTTCTGAATATTATGAGGTTCTGATGCTATTAGATGTCATCTGGAACAAGTCAGCCGATTTCTCTGTCATTTATGCATTCTGAAGGAGTAAAATATTGCTGTAGGTGTTTTTAAAAGCTATACCCCGAGAATCATTTGTAGTCTGGTTGTGGGGAAGGAGAGGGTTTAGAGGGTGCAGGAAGGAAGCATTCCCAGGGACTCCCAAACAGAAACTCTGCACTAAAGGGAAGCAGATGGAGAATTCCAGGGCATTGCAAGTGGAAAGTACTCTAACAGGAATTACCTGTGAGTCTTTTCTTATTTTAAGCCCAACTAACCATGCAGAGAGTGGTGTTTTCTTTGCAGATTGGATGAACCACCAAATGCCGGAGGGTAAGTAAAAAGCCCATGGCTCAGGATGCGTTTTGCCAAGGGAGACTACATTTTCATCTGATGTGCCACCAGAGTGATGCTTTCTACTTCTGTTCAATTATGTACAGGAGACAAATCACAAGATGTAACCTGTCACAAATGCTGGAATTAAGCTTGCCAACACACACGTCACCAGTAATTGCCTTTGCAGATTATAGCTTCAGTTCCACTTTCTCCCACAAATGCTGGAGCTCTGTACTCCAAGGTGCAGCCCGAGCACAACTGAGAGCTCGGTTAGAACAGGAAACCGAGAAAGACTTGCAGGAACAAAGAGAACGTTGGGTGTAAAGGCAGTTCTACTGCATTGCAGAGCCGCAGTGTTCTGGGATTTGTGGGGGTCATTTTCCACTGATATTGAAATTTGCTTTGTAATCTGGTTCCTTCAGAGTACTGCTTTCCCATCTTAAACAGACTTCAGCCTGAATATTCATCCACCACGTTTGAAGTTTTGTTATGTAAAGTCACCTTTAACAATCTGATATCTGGAAACTGCCTCTTCTGAGTTCTTTGGAGAAAAACAATCTCCCAAAAGGATGGATGACATCATAAAAGCACATCATTTGCTGTGCCCTCAATTCCACTGACAAAACGTTCATTTGGCATCCCTCCTTTCCATTTTTAATTGATTAAGGCAGAGAGGTTTACTGTCTGGCTCTCATGCAACATCAACCAGACCCAAGAGAAAGCGGGTCCTTTTGCACATTGTCTTTCACGGTCACGATGCCAGTGACCCAAGGTAGGGAAGAGTCTCCTTGCTAAGAGAGCTGACAAAAATAATCCTGCGCTCGGCCACCGGTTATCCCCCTAGGGCTTGACACTGGTGTCCTGTCAGAGGGCGTCAGACCTGTACACTAATGCTGAGGATCAGTAGGCTAAATGAATGCGAACACCCCGCCCCCATCTCAAAAGATGCCAACAATCTTTCAACAGAGGCAGAGCTGCCAACTCATTAGATGAAGACAGTCAAAAGCTCTAAAACGTTAGATTAGATTAGAATATGTCTTTCTCCTGTGAGAAGAAATTCAGCAAAGGCACTGGTCTTCTAAGCTTTTAACTTTTAAAGGAAAGTTAGTAAGATGCTTATTTACATCAATTATAGTCTTTTCGGAGCTGCCCGAATAAATGTCACAGTGTTCTGCTGGTTCCTCAAGAAATAAGAAAAAATAAAAGCAGATATTCTGGCAAAGTAAAAGATGATAAAAGGTCAAGGTTGCATTTGCTTCTGTTGGGTATTTAAGCAGCTAGCTGCTTCCTCAAAGGAACTCCTTTGAGGCCAGAAAATGGCTCTTCCTAATTCTGGCATTGACACCATAAATAACAGTGCTTTTAGGATGACTCAAATAAGGAAAAACAGACCAGCCAAAGTTTAATTCCATTTTATTTTCCACTTTTAGTGTTTTTTCAAATTATACAACATGCAGTCTGCCAGTGTATCCATACATCTTCATTTTAGAACCTAGAAGATAACCAAAATTTTTCATGGGCCAGAGGAGGGTTGTTTCCAAATCTTTTCTTACACTTACTATATTACAGCATCATTATTTGATATAAACTGCCATTCTCCTCCTCAAACCACCAAAACAAATTTGTTCACAATTTATTATTTTTTAAATGAAAGCTACTGTACAGATACATAAAGCCCAGAGAACACACATCTGCAGTACACACTACACACTTTACAAACTAGACGTGTATAATTCTACAGAATGCCCTATTCCCCTTACAAATGCACACGATGAAAAGTATTTAAAATTGATACACTTTTTAAATGAGTAAGCAGACTTTGTGGAGCATTGCTTCCGTCTGCAATTACTTGGCCCTTATTCAACATTTTAAAAAAAATCCAAATTGTTAATGTTAAATGAAGCAATTCCAGATCGTGATGGTTCCTTTAGCTTGCTCAAGATATTCAGGGTGAGACAATGAAGTGAAATCCTCCCCTTGTCCTTTGCCAATGAAAAACTTTCCCTACATGTTATATAGCTAGAGCCCAAAGGTGTCTCCTCCCCTACTTAAAAAATCCACTTCAAAGAAGGGATTGTTAAGAGCTTTTATTTGCTTTCAGTTATTCCTACAGCAAAGTAGCATGATAAGCCCCCCTCTGAGTACTGGTGATGCCTTGATCTTCTCTTGGACAAGAATATCACTTTCAAATTTGACCTTTAGGGCTTTTCAAAGTCATTAGAACATATATTCTAGACAAACATTTATTTCATTTATCCCAATATTTCTATAATTTCTAATTTTTTTAATCATATGATACTATTACCTTTAAAAGTCTTCACCCACCTGTATTGATCTGCATCCTCATTAGGCCTCCATTTGACAAAAGCAAACTGTATGGCATTTGAAGAGATGATGCATTTGTACAGAATTCCTTAGCAACTGACCAAAACATTTGGCAGTAATACATTTTAGTTTCCAACCATAAATCTTGATATCTCAAACAGCGTACCTCTAATTTAACAACCCTGCAGGTGCATATTATTTGTATAAACCATCTGGTTATTCCATTATAACATTAAAGGCAAAACTTCCAAGAAGTAGCATGAAATACATAATTATTTGCAGAGAGGAGAAAAAGGCAAACACTCACACCAGCAAAAAAGCAGCATACAACCAAAAATATCATAGGCTCAGCCATTCGGCAGTGTGTTTTTTACATTTAGAGTACAAGTGTAAAGGAGCAATAGTTGAAAACAAAATTTTCTTAAATGTGGCTCTTTAAAACAAATGACCACCTAGAGCATACGGTTCAAGAAAATGACTGGCTTATTATACAAAATAATATTTAGGAATCTGTTTGAATATATTATATAATCCATTCCAATAATTGGTGTACCTTTTAGTCACAGTGTAGGAAAATTAGTTTAGAGGTCTTATAAAGATTGAAGCTAGGTGAACTGACTGGCTGATCAGCAACTAGCAAAATTATCTTTAAGAGACATCAAAGCCAACTTTCTCTGTGAATTAAAGTGAATTTTGTGAGTCCCTTGTATAGGTCAAGTACAATGGAACTACAAGAGAATGTTTGAAAACATGAAAGGGCCAAATAGTTCTTTAGAAGTAGAAAAGGGCTTCCTAAGGAAAAATTACTTTGTAAGAGTCAGAAAAAATCTATTTTGTGACGGACGTTAATGAGAGGCTATATATATACTATTGACCTTTGTTTAATTTCCAAACACAAATACAGCTGCATAATGTACAGTAGTGGTATGACAATTATTCATTGGTAATCCTTGCCAAGACCAATGTTTTAGCTTTCAAAATCAGAGTCAAACACGTTACCAGCAAGATTATAATCTGTAGCATATGATAACCTGATAAGGTTAGCAAAACCTTCTACCAGACTTCAAGTAGAGATCCAGCAGTTATATTGGGGCAGGGTGGGAATGTGGAGGCACTGGCAACAACATAAGAAAATCAAACAGAAGAATTTTTTAAAAAATCAAAAGAATACAAAATGGTCATCTTTACTAAAGATAAATTCAATAGAATTAGTAGTCTTTTCTCTCTGCTCATTCTTCCCCAAATAAAACACAGTGCAAAATTTTATGAATAAATTAAGTCAAAACAGCTTTGCTTTGTTAGTGAAATTTTATGTAAGAGTTTGGAAGTCAATTCACAGTCGGTCAGCAAGTTTTACACACACACACACACACACACACACACGTTCTTGAACTATCCTCAACCTTGTGTCCATGTGGCCACGGGAAACACCAGTGTCTCCCCAGGCCAACACTTCTTTCCAGTGGTGACAGCCCCAAGGGACCATGCCAGCCCACTCGTCGTGGGCACGCACAACTGGCAGGGTGGGAGTTCCTAGCCAGCTCACTAGCAGCCAAAGATTGGTTTGCTTGCCTTGACTTTACCCCCAGATTTGCCAAAATAACTTTTGACAATAACAAAATTAATGAATCCTTGCCAGCTTCTCTGAAAATCGTGCTAATTGGAAATCATCTTAATATGCACAACTTGAAGTAAGGGTTGATTCAGCTTTAGAGTCATGTATTTGAATAAAGCAATACTTAAATGCAAATAAAGCATACTTATTTCTTCTAAGTCCACCTAAGAAGATGAAACATATCTATATTTGGTGTCAAAGAGAATTCAAATAAACAGTCTGCAGTGATGGGTTAAAATAACTTATTCGTAGCAACTTATTCATAGTCAGGCACAAAATTTGTCAATAACCCCTCCCCTCCCCCAGGGCTTCCTTTTTCAACTGCTGGAATGATCTTGGTTTTCTTCAGCAACACCCCCTCACAGCCAAGGGAAAGAGGCCATCCCCAAGGCAAGCTCCAGATGGATCAGGGAAGAAGCCGGCAAGGGGAGAGCCCCTTTTGCACGCATCCAACTTTGCAGCATTTTCAACACTTCTGAAGGAATGGTGTTCAAACTGGGCTGGCAAGAACTGAGGGTACTAGTTGCTGCAGGTTCAACAGCAAGCAGCTCAGAGGCGAATTTTATGACTTTTTGCATTTACATAGATGTGTCTGAATGAACAAATTCTACATTTCTATTGTCAGATTGTTTTTCTGCCTTGAAGAAATTTGCTTTGCATTTTTAGCAGGTGCCATACTAAAAGGTGTCTCTTACAGATCCAAACATGTGACCAGGATATTCAAAATGCTTCTTTGGGGCAATATGTTTCAGAAAAGTGTTCAGCATGAAAATTTTGTACCTGATAGCAGCACTTTTTTTTTTTTTCTGTTCCCTAAAAATATAAAGTAATGTATTTTACAGGAAACCAGAGAGTTGTGGCAGAGCATATGATCCCCGCCTCCGGGGCACTTGGTTGTTGCAGGACCCCCTCTCCAGGGGACGGCAGGGCAGGGAGCTCCCCGTGACAGTGCATGTGAGAAAGGGGGCTCCCGGCAGCTGCTCAGGGACCACGCTGCGCCCTGGAGGCCGAGGCAGTGGCAATGGTAGTGAGTGGATCTTCTGTAGTCATCTCCTTCAGGTTTCTCAGAAAGAGAAAAGTCCAAGCACGTGTGTGTACACACAGACATTCTACACAGCTCAAAATACCTGAAATTGGTGTACTGCAGATGGCTGGAGTAAGCAAGTGTGAGAGTAAAGTGGAAATTGTGTAGAAGGGGAGAAAAATAGAAGTGGTGACATTAATGCAGTCCTTGACATGCTACGTGGAGTCATATCTGTTGAAAGAGAACGAGAGAGAGAACATATGAGTTAAGGAACACAGTGGAGGTTCACGTTGAAGAAAATGTCTTTAAAAGTTCTCCATGTTTACACCGGCATTGCCCAATGAAATATAATGCAAGCCACATACTTAAGTTCCAGTGCCCACATTTTACAAAGTAAAGAGTACTTAATTTTAATATATTTTGTTAACCCCAAATCAAACATTGCCATTTCAACACGTGATCAATATAATGAACTACTAAGATCCTGTATGGTCTTTGTGCAAGGGTAAGTCTGAAATCTGATATATATTTTATACTTTCAGCACATCTCAATTTGGACCAGCCACATTTCAAGTGCTCTATAGCCACGCAAGGCTTGTGGCTACAGCACTGGACAGCGCGGGTCTAGGCCAAGCCCATTGGCCTTTGAAACAGCTGTTTTCTTCTGCCTCCTGCTTACTGGTTTTGCTTTAAGAATTTAGCCCTGAGAGTCTGTGGACTTGTCTTCTGAAAGTCAATTATCTGTCGGAGCTACATACATTCAGAGTAACACGAATGTGTTATTCTGTGAATCTTCCTCAGGGAGACTCAACACTTGCTTCTCACTGGCCAGCAACTGTGACAGCGAGGCGGGTCAGACCTGGACCCCAGCCCTCTAGAAAGGGTGTCCCAGCTGAGCATCCCCCTTGATTTCACTTGCTTCTTTCCAGAGCTTCACCCGGTCATGGTCAGGTCTCCCAGATAGATGGGACCCGCCGTGCCTCAGCCTTTGTCAGCTTTTGGACAGACTCCAGTCAGTTTCAACTTTCAGAGGAATCTTACACCAGCCGGAAGCCTGGGTCTGTCTGCGATCTTGTCTATAGGTTTTGGGCAAAGTGCGTGGTGCTGGGATAGGGTCGAGGTGTGGAGGGCAGGAGGGCTGTGTGACAGGAAAGGAAGGTAGCGCCTCATCTCTTGAGAAACTTGGGGAATTGCCTGAATTACAGAGACTAAGAAAAACCCAACCACTCCTGTGATTTAAAAAGAACTATATGGGAGCGCCTGCTTCCCATGGATGAGGTCCTGGGTTCAATCCCCGGCACCTCCTAAATAAATAAATAAACAAACTGTATAATCTGACACACTGTGCTTTCTTTTTTTGCCTCTAGAAGGTTTATTCCAAACTTGGTAAATTTTTCTAACTCCTGCTACAATGCTCTTTAATTTTTTTCTCTTCATTCTCCTGGTGTATATGTTATATTGTACGTAACCTCATGTTTTATAGACATAGGCAGGATGTAAATTATAAACAAAAAAATTCAGGGTGTGGAAAGGGTTTATAAAGGTAGAGAGCAGAGGGTGAAAAAAAAAGTTGGAAGGATACAGAACAGAAACCAAGCAGGGAAAAAGGGAGCAAAACCACATTCTTTTAAATACCACGTCCCCTGGACAAAAAAATAAAGAATCAGGGAGCTTATTTGGTACCTACCACCTCTCATTCTTACAGTATAACTTTTCATGATTACAGAGCTCCTCAATTAAAAATGGTTTAAACAGGCTTATATGAGCAAATTCATGCCATTTTTAAAAAGGCACAGAAAGAAAGAGTCATCTTTGGGAAGAGCACCTTTAATATTTTGCTTTTATGGTGAGATTGTGGGCTCATTGTTAGTACCAGAAATGAAAAACCTACAAGTGTGGTCAGAGTTGTCATTTGAAATCCATTTTGAGCTGAAAACCGACAGGTCCAGGAATGCTTTCTGAATACCATTGAAATCCCCACTTCACTTTCCTTCCAGGTTCATTTTTCCAAGCACGTGATCTCAGAATCACTTGGGGGGTCACACTGGTCAGATGAAATGGTTTTCCTGCGTGCCTGGAGGCAGGGAGGTGCTGGGCTCCTACCATAAATTGTAGGATTAGGGCTTGACGCAATGATTGCAGCCAATCTGTGTTGACACAGCAAGCATTAGACACACAAACTCAGCGGGGCGGCCTCAGGGACTGCAGCAGACCATGACGTGACAAGATTTCCACGAGAAGGCCTTTCATTCAAATGCCCCACTCCCCCCAACGTACAAGACTCGGCAAGTTTTGGCTAATAGTTTGGAAAAAGTAGAGGGCCTTGTGGAGGCCCCCAGCTGCTTAGTCATTTCAAGGAGAGAGAGCAATACTGAGATCTTGATGGGTTGCTGAAAGGGAAAACGCAGGAACTTCATCAATAAAGGGTCCTTTCTTTATTATGAAGAGGTTGTTCTTATTCATCCTGAGTTAAGGATCTTTACGGGCCTGCCTGCCAAAACAGGCCAAGACAAATGGATTTAACCAGCTCCAACTATCTGGATTTCCAACTCCTCAGATAAATTCAGGAGAGAAAACGCATATAAATTATAAAGGCAAATGGGTTAGCCCTAAGAGAAACCATTCCTGACTCCTCCATTCTCAAAGACTGGCTACCCAGCCAAGTGAGAGAATCTTAAGAACATTTGAAACCCAGTTCTGTTGATGTCTTACCTAAAGGCAGGGGACTGAACCAAATGAGCTGCTCATTGGACGGTGTCTGATTCTTGCCAGACTGGAGATGGTAATTCAGAGTGGCAACATGTGACCAGATTTAGAAGGAAATAAAATAGCTTTCCTTATAAGGGGTAGGGAAGGCTGAGGAAAGAGTATTGCAAGAAGTATTTAGAGATTTCCCCCCAACCTTGGCTTTTGCAATTGCTTGAGTGGATTTAAGCTTAATCCAAACAGTACATAGTTTTTAATCTTTTCTTTTATCTTTCTATAATTTAATACCCACATTAGAAGAATTTCCAATTGTACTTTATGTGGATTTATCTCATTGGAGAGAGGTGCAATCCCCTGTGGACGAGCAATTTTAGTTGTTCTGAATTTATTAGAGAAATATGATGTTGAGAATTATTGAAATAGAGCAGCCACCTGCACTGTGGACCAAAAAAGGAATTCTCTCTTCCAAGGCCTCCAGGAATCCTCCCTTTGAATTCAAGCTGCTACTTTCAAAGTCCTCTCTCACTGCAGCCCTATTTCCCTTCAGGCCTGTCCCTACGGCCACCATAACATTAGCTAACATTTGCAAGGCACTACCTTTTGCTAGACATTCTTCTAAGACTTTTTGCATGAATTTTCTCATTCAATTCCCAAAACAAGCCTGTGTCACGTGTACTATGATCAGAACTTCTCTATAACAGTTTTCTTAGCTGTTCAATGGTCAAGAAACATGTCTGGAGTAACTAAGCTGGATTTCCTTCTATATGTCAACCAAAACAATAAATTCCAAGAGATAGAATGCAGAAGCAGATACGAAAACCCAACTGTCTATTAAGCCAGATGTTTAGACTTGCAAAAATGTAAAACAATGCCATTCTCCCTGTTTTTTTTTTGAAAATAGTAATTTCTCATAAAAATGGCATGTGTTAACACGTGTGGAATAGTTTTTTTTAATGAACTAGTAATATATTTCAATTTTTGTTTTAATTCCCAATATACCTATTGAGAGATACAACTTACAAATACAAAAGTTCTTTGATTCATCAATACATTTTACAAGTATTAAGGAGTCCCAACACCAAGAACTCTGAGAACTGCTGTATAGGAGATCGGAGTTCTTCGTTCAGAATCTATAACTAATGAGCTGTGTGATCTTGGATGGCTCACTCTGCCTCTTCAGAATATACAGCAAGGAGCCTGGATTAGATGATGACCAGCACTCAGTGCTTGCTCTTGGCCAGGCACTAGTCTAAGCTCTCTATACATATTAACTCATTTAATGCTCACAGGCACTCTCTAAGTAGGCACTGTCACTGGCCACATTTGACAGAGGACACTGAGCCAACAGAGGTAATTTATCTAGTACGCAACAGAGCCGGGTTCAAACCCAGACCCTCCAGCTCCAGCTCCTAAGCCTGCGACCACCGGGTGAATGCCTGTAGCAGGTTCTTCCTATATGCACTTTCTTACCATCCAGTCGTTTCATTGCTAGGATTTTCGAAGGCTGGTAGCAAGTCAAATAACCCTGTGGTTTAGATGTCAACCATATGTCACTTAAAGGTCTCACCATGACACTGCTGTAAATGAGTCTTTCTCTAGATTTCACTGCTTTAGATTAAACCTGAGAGCAACCCCTTGCCCACCCCCACATGTGGTGTGAATACATTTCTGCAGAAGTTAACTTGTACATCTTATGTAGAAATAATATTCATTTGTGAATGTGCTGTTAAAACCAAGAGAAAGTCAAGATGGACCCAAACCATATTGGAAGACAGGCTGGATCCAGGGATGATTCAGGGCAGATAAAACAGAAAAGCAGGGAGTGAGCCAGAGAAGCAAATAGAGAAAGTAAAATGGGGAAGCACCAACTTGGGAAGCTCAGCCTGAACCTAAGGAAATACCGAAGACTAAGCAAGAAGGGTCTTGTCCTGCCAGGGGTAGAGTGGGGAAAGTAATGGAGGGAGAGAGGTATGGTGGTAGGGCTCAAATTAGAGTAGAACTTTCTTAGTTCAAAGAAAGAAGAGGTAGTGGTCTAAGTGGACCAGAAGTTAAGGACTTTGGCTGAGAGCAGGAACTTAGGGAAATGGCCAGGGAGATTCAGAATCAAGGAAATGTGAAGGTAAAGTGCTAAGTTGGAAAAGACTAGATTTCCTCTCTCTACACCTGGAATTGCCCTTTTTGGGTGTAGCTAACTGTGACGAGACTGCTTAAGAATAGAAAGTAATTTGTGCATTCCAAATGTCTGGGCCCTCCATCACAGATGACCACATATGGCAGCAAAAGGGAACCATGGTGAAAACCCACAGATCTTTGCTATTTGTCTGTTTTCATCCCACCATTAAGAAGTTGAAGCTATCTTTATTAATTAAGTAACATATTCACAATAAAGATTCTGAAGTAGTAAAAGCTGAAAAAGATGGAGCCTGGATCAGGGCCCGTCCAGTGAATCAGAGACACAGGGGCCATAATCAAACATCCAGGCTCCTTTGTTGGCTTTCTGTGGCTGTACACATGGGTGATCCTGCTACGAAATTGCACAAGTGCTTTCCCAGGGTTGCTTTTTTTTTTTTTTTTTTA
>JAQZBX010104625.1:0-10932 GCA_029593785.1 Cabassous unicinctus | reverse complement strand
GAAAAAAAAAAAAACAAAAAAAAAAACAAAGCAGCAATCAAAAGAGTCAGTCACATAGACCTATAGTGTTGGCTAATAGATCGTGAGGTACCTAGAAGTAAAATAGATGGGCAGTTTACTAAATTCCCACTTGATCTGTATAAGCAGAAGAGTTCTAGGTCAAGTGAACAAAGCCCTAACTTGAATTATAGAAAGAGAGTCATGGCCCCTTAATCAGTACTCAGACTTAAAACAGTTAACAGACCCAGAGCCCCTTGAATGAGGGGAAGGCCAGGTCCCCTTGGGGAAAGATACACTTAGACTGCCAAAAATTTATTCTGTTAATCTTCCTCCCAGCTTTCCCCCCAAAAGACCTATGGCCTTTTATCAGAGTAACTGCATTGGGAAAAAGGAAATAATTAGACATTTTAGGGACTATTAGACACTGGCTCAGAAGTGACATAAATTCCAGAGACCCAAAATGTCACTGAAGTCCACCAGTCAGAGTAGGGGCTTATGGAGGTCAGGTGATCAATGGAGTTTTAGCTCAGGTCTGTCTCACAGTGGGCTCAGAGTGTCCCTAGTCCCATTCTGTAGCCATTTACCCAGTTCCAGGATGCATAATTGGAATAGATGTACTCAGTAACTGGCAGAATCCCTATATTGGATCCCTGACTTGTGAAGTGAGGGATATTATGGTAGGAAATGTCAAATGAAAGCCACTAGAACTGCCCTTGCCTAGCAAAATAATAAATCAAAAGCAGTGCCAGATTCCTGGAGGGATTTCATAGATCAGTGCCCCCCTCAAGGATTTGAAGGATGCAGGGGTGGTGATTCCCGATACATGCCCATTTAACTCTCCTATTTGGCTTGTGCAGAAAATAGATGGATCTTGAAGGAAGACCACAGATTATCATCACCTTAACCGGGTGGTGGCTCCAATTGCAGCTGCTGTTCCAGATGTGGTATCATTGAGCAAATCAACACATCCCCTGGTACGTGGTATCCAGCTGTTGATCTGGCAAATGCTTTTTTCTCAGTTGCCGTTAGTAAGAACCACCAGGAACAGTTAGCTTTCAGCTGACAAGGCCAGCAATATCCTGCCTCAGGGGTATATCAACCCTCTAGCCATATGTCGTAATATTGTCCGCCGAGAACTTGATCATCTCTCCCTTCCACAAGACATCACGCTGGTCCATTATATTGATGATATCAAGCTGATTGGACCTAGTGAGCAAGAAATAGCAATGACTCTAGACTTATTGGTAAAGCATTTGCATGAGAGAGGATGGGAGATAAATCCAACAAAAATACAGGGGCCGTCCACCTCGGTGAAATTTCTAGGTGTCCAGTGGTGTGGGGCATGTCAAGATATCCCTTCTAAAGTGAAAGATAAGCTGTTGCATCTGGCCCTTCCTATGATCAAAAAAAAGAGGCACAAGGCTTAGTTGTCCTCTTCACATTTTGGAGACAACATATTCCTCATTTGGGTGTGCTGCTCCAGCCCATTTACCAAGAAAACAGAAAAGCTGCTAGTTTTGAGTGGGGGACTGGAACAAGAAGAGGCTCTGCAACAGGTCAGGCTGCTGTGCAAGCTGCACTGTCACTTGGGCCACATGATCCAGCAAATCCAATAGTGCTTGACGTGTCAGTTGCAAATAGAGTGTCAAAACACGCACCTATAGGAAAATCACAACACAGACCCTTAGGATTTTGGAGCAAAGCCCTGCCATCCTCTGCATATAACTACTCTTTTGAGAAACAGCTTTTGGCCTGCTATTGGGCTTTAGTAGAGACTGAATGCTTAACCATGGGCCACCAAGTTATCATGAGACCTGAGTTGCCTACCATGAGCTGGGTATTGTGTGACCCACCTAACCATAAAGTTGGGTGTGCACAGCAGTACTCCACCATAAAATGGAAGTGGTAAATATGGGATAAGGCTCGGGTGGGTCCTGAAAGCACAAGTAAGTTACATGAGCAAGTGGCCCAAATGCTCATGGTCACCACTCCTGCCACATTACCTTTTCTTTCACAGCTCACAGTAAAGGCCTCTTGGGGAGTTCCTTACAATCAGTTGACTGAGGAAAAGAAAACTCAGGCCTGGTTTATAGATGGCTCTGCACGATATGCAGGTATCACCTGAATGTGGACAGTTACAGAACTGCAATGCCTTTATGGAAACCCCTGAAGGACAGTGATGAGAGGAAATCCTCCCAGTGGGCTGAACTTCGAGCAATGCACCTGGTTGTTAATTCTGCTTGGAAGGAGAAATGGCCAGAAGTGTGTTTGTACACTGATTCCTGGGATGTTGCCAATGGTTTGGCTGGATAGTCAGGAACTTGGAAGGAATATGGTTGGAAAATTGGTGACAAAGAGGTCTGGGGAAGAGGTATGTGGACAGACCTTTCTGAGTCAGCAAAAAATATGAAAATAGTTGTGTCCCACGTGAATGTTCACCAGAGGGTGACTTCAGCAGAGGAAGATTTTAATAATCCATGGTTAAGAGGACCTGCTCTGTGGCTAGCACTCAGCCTCTTTCTCAAGCCACTCTTGTCATTGCCCAATGGGCTCATGAACAAAGTGGCCATGGTGGTAGGGATGGAGGTTACGCATGGGCTCAGCAACATGGACTTCCCCTCACCAAGGCTGACTTGGCTACAGCCACTGCTGAATGCCCAATCTGCCAGCAGCAGAGACCCACACTCAGCCCTCAATATGGCAACATTCCCCATGGTGGTCAGCCTGCTACCTCGTGGCAGGTTGATTACATTGGACCACTTCCATCATGAAGGAGAAAAGATTTTTTCTAAATGGAGTAGACACAATCTCTGGATATGGGTTTGCCTTCCCTGCATGCAATGCTTCTACCAAAACTACCATCCATGGATTTACCAAATGTCTTAGCCACTTCCATGGCATTCCACACCACATTGCTTCTGATCAAGTAACCCACTTCACAGCAAATGATGTGCAAGAATGGGCATCATCATCCTGAAGCAGCTGGACTGATAGAATGGTGGAATGGCCTTTTGAAGACTTAATTATGGTGCCAACTAGATGGCAATACCTTGCAGAGTTGGGGCAATGTTCTCCAAAAGGCTGTGTATGCTCTAAATCAGCATCCACTCTATGGTGTTGTTTCTACCATAGCCACGATTCACAGGTCCAGGAATCAAGGGGTGGAAATGGGAGTGGCACAATTCACTATTATGCCTAGTGATCCACTAGGAAAAAATTTGCTTCCTGTCCCTGCAACCTTAAGCTCTGCTGGCACACAAGTCTTAGCTCCAAAAGGAAGAATGCTTCCGCCAGGCAACACAATGATTCCATTTAACTGGAAGTTAAGACTGCCACCTGGGAACTTTGGGCTCCTCATGCCTCTGAATCAACAGGCAAGGAAGGGAAATACCATACTGGTAGGGGTGATTGATCCCGACTATCAAGGGGAAATAGGGCTGCACCTACACAATGGAGGTAAAGAAAAGTTTGCCTGGAATACAGGAGATTCCCTAGGGCATCTCTTAGTACTATCATGCCTTGTGATTAATGTCAATGAAAAATTGCAACAACCCAATCTAAGCAGGACTAACAATGGCCCAGAATCTTCAGGAATGAAAGTTTGGGTCACTCCACCAGGCAAAAAACCATGGCCAGCTGAGGTGCTTGCTGAGAGTAAAAGGAACATGGAATGGGTAATGGAAGAAAGTAGTGACAAATACAAACTTAGACCAGGTGACCAGTTACAGAAACAAGGGTTATAATGGTCATGAATATTTCTTCTTTTTTTGTTATGAATATGTTTGTATATGTACATAAAACCAATAGCTTTGTTTTCTTTCTTAACCTTTCCCCTTATCATATGACATAAGTTGAATTAGTTTCATGGTGTAAGGATGTCAAGTGTAAGTGTGAATATAGAACTACTATATAAGTCAGTATTTACACTCCTGGGTATATACCCCAAAGAACTGAAAACAGGGACTCAAATAGAATGTTCATTGTAGCACTATTCAATATAGCGAAAAGGGGAAAATAGCCTAAGTGTCCATCAACAGATGAATGGATAAACAAAACATGATACATTCGTAAATGGAATGATTTTCACCCATTAAAAGGAATAAAGTACTGATACATGCTACAATATGGATGAACCTCAAAAACATTATTCTGAATGAAATAAACCAGGCACAAATGGAAAAAAAAAAGTTTAAGTGTGAATAGTACCTAAGAGCTTACATCCTATTCTGGAAGTATTTAATACATTTTCAGTTGTACATAGGACAGTTGAGTATTGTTAGGTGGAAATTATATATATATAACAATATATAACAATATATAACAATACTCAACTTTTTTTAAATTTAGTGACTAAGTATGGTTTTTGTTTTGTTTTGTTTTGTTTTTAAGTTTGAAGTGATTTATTATATAGCAAATGGATACTTGAAATAGGTAATTACTTTGACAGACTTGGATCAAATAAGAGACCTAAACACCCTAATTCCTCTACATTCAAATTCCAACTTATATCTACAAGTAATTCACATTTTCTTTAGTTTGCACTACTACTTTTACAAATAAAAAATTAAAATAACATTTAAAACATTTTCAGTCACTTCTTCAATTTTTTAAATTCTTGATTGCTACACACATTCCAGAAGGGTGCCATTACCGTGTACATTTGCTGGACTCTGTACTAAGTATTTTACGTGTATAATTTAATTTATTCCTCATACAACCCTTTGAGGAAAGTGCTGTATTATTCCTAATTGACAGGCTAAAGAAAAACGAAGACTCGTCGAAGTTAACTCTTTTGCCCAGGATAACCTAAACAGATTGGTAGAGTTCAAGTTCAGACCTACATCTGCTTGACTCCAAAGCCTATGTTCTTAATCAATAGCCTATACCAGAGTTTTACCTATAATCAATCCAAAAAGTCCTCTTGAGGAACACATATAGCACTTTAACCCAATAAAAGATTAGCAATATATCAGATCTTTTCCTTACTGCATTCAAGTGAATATTTGAGAGCTTCACTATGCTATGCAGTGGAGATACACAAAAAATTTTAACCTTAATTGGTACAGCATTCTAGAATCTGTAGCAATGTTTGTCTTCTAGACTGAGTAATATCAAGGTTATTTAACTTGATTCATAGTCAAGTAATTATTAAAAGGGTAGAAAGACAGATAGTGTCAGATTATGTCAGTATTGCCAGATCCACCTAACCAAATACAAAAGATTGTGTTCCCTGCTCACCACACACTGTTGCTTTCTCTTCTCTTCCCCATTTGAAGTGTTCTGCCACTCCCCTCTCTTTTTACCAAAATTCAACTTTTTCTGTGAACCCTCTCCTGGTTAGGCTCATCAGACACATTCTCTTATTAAGATTATTTATTGTCCACATTAGTGGTTTCCAGACATGGCTGATTAAAATTAGAAATTACCCAAAGTTAGTGGAGCCATACTTTGAAAAATCAAATGGTTAAATCATAATGGTAGATACTATATAATGTGAGGACATGAAAAAATTTCTAAGCTATACCAAGTGAAAAGGCATGGTACAGAACCGTGTATGGAATGCCACATTAAAAATACACATTGGGAGCTGATGTGGCTCAGTGGTGAAGCACCAGCTTCACACATAACAATGTCCTGGGTTCAATGCCCAGCTCTGGTACCTCAAAAAAGAAAAGAAAAGAAAATACACACACACACACACACATGTACATGCACAGACTACGTCCAGAAGGATTAAAAACAAATAAGAGTGGCTGCCTCTAAGAACAAAAAAAAAAACAGACTGAGAAAACTTTTCATCTGAATATTTTTTTGTAAATTTTAAATTTAGTATGGATGATTTTAATTATTTTTAAAAAGTCACACAGATGTCTGAGTCAGCTCAGCTCTACTGATTACAATCTTTGGAGGTTGGGACCAGGCTTTTGAAAGGCTAAACTGATGAGCAGTCAGGTTTAGGGACCACCCACTAATAGTATCATTCATATGGTACTTATTGCCTCATTAAAGTGTACTGTTAGATTATAACTTTAATACTTCTAACTAGAGAACTGTATTGGGGAGAGAGAGGAAGTTATCTTATACTTTTTTGTTTTCTCTACAGTTCTCAGTTGGGAAATGGTCTCCAATAAGTATTTATAAATGAAAATAATGCAGAAGTATAATTTCACTTTTTACTACATTTCATTCCATTGTAGAAGGGTCTTTAGAAATAAACATAACAGAATTTGGGGCAAACAAAAATGATCACTTTCAATCATGTCAACAAGTGCCAAAAATAGGTACTCTCACCAACTTTTTTTTAAAAGACTATTGGTATAGCTAGACAGCAAAGGGCAAAGAGTGAAGTTCAAACCACAGACTGTAAAATTAGGGGTAAGTCAGGTTGCAACTTCAAAATGAATGAATAGAAGGAACATCTAAAGGAAAATAAAGTGTGTGGACATCAGATTGCAAAGAAGCCCCATTTTATTACAGAGTGCATAAAAAGTCCTTTCCTCATAAGGAAAATTCCATTTCCCCTGTCAGGGTGCTATATACACTACTTCCACAATCTCCAAGCTTCTCTTCTAGCAGTACTTCCCATGTCGGTTAAAGTGTTTGTAGAGGTAGCTGATGCGTTTGTTAAGTTTGTGAAGGTCATCAGCTAACATCCGATCCCCAACCATTCTCTTCTTTCTGATACAGCGCTGCAATTCATTCCCCTTCCAGCCTCGAAGCCATCTAGGACCTTTGATCAGTTCTTTGGGGTGCTTTTCAAAGTTTCCCAGGATCCCGATGTTGTCATACACCCCGAACATGGCTCTTCTCTTGCTCCAACGATCAACCACTTTATGAGGTGGGAGGGTGAGCCTCACATGGGACAATCCAGGAATGCCTCCTGTCTTGGGGGTGACCGAGCGGGTCTGTGTCGCAGGAACCCTAGCACTGCCCAGCCAGAAACGCGGTATCTCTGGCAGGGACCATTCAGGGTAAGAGGCGCCCACAGCCGTGAAACGGCAGGAGCCCAAGTATGGTTTAAAGTGATGTGTATGGCTGCCCAGGTGGCAAAGGAGGACTGTGATGGTTATGCTAATGTGTCAAATTGGCCAGGTAATGGTGCCCAGTGGTTTGGTCAACAATCGCTGGGCTAATTGTAATACAAGGGCATTTCATGGACTTTAATCATCAGTGAATTGATTGCATAGATAGCTGGTTACATCTACAATCAACTGAGGATATTGCCATCAGCAATGAGTGATGTTTCATCTAATCAGTTGAAGGCCTTAAGAGGGGGAGTGATTTTAGCATTCAGAGAGAGAATTCCAATCTCTATTTTGGACAACCAACATCTCCTGGGGAACTCATTAAGGACCTTCATTGGAGCCCCTGGTTTGCAGCTTGCCCTATGCAATTTGGACTTTTCCATCCCCATGGTTCTGTGAGACAATTTCATAAAATCTCATACTATTTATAGATATCTCCTGTTGGTTCTGTTTCCCTAGAGAACCCTGACTAATACACACTGTCTTCTATATTTTTCTTTTCTTTCTTTCTTTTCTTCCCTGAATCTCCAAGCATCTATCTGACTGGTCCTCCAGTTCACTAATTCTTTCTCCAGTTGTGTCTAACCTTGCTGTTAAAATTATTCATTGAGTTTTTAATTTGTTATATAATTAGCTATTCCTGGAAGCTCTATTTGGTTCTTTAAAAAAAAACTTCTAGGGTAGAACTTTTGATTAACTAGGATGGCAGTATAAGATGCTCCAGGGTTCTGTTCCCCCACAGAATAATTGAACAACTAGCAAAAACCAATAGAGCCATTTATTTCAGAACTCTGGAAAAGAAAAGGTTTTGGTAACTGAGTGAGTGCTGAATCAAGAAAATGCAACTTAAAATGGTAGGAGAAGCTTGTGATGCACTTGCTCCCCACCTCCCCAGCAGAGTGCTATTAGCCTGCTCTCTCATTATGGGTCCCTGGCCCTGTTCAGGGAGCAGAGTAATCCCTATGTGCATACTTGGGTACCTGTGTGGCAATGCCAACCTATTGAGTAGCAGCATGAAGGACAGAACAAGAACACTTGTCTTTGGCTCATCCTCCCAAAACTTGCCTGCAAGCAAAAGCAGCTTGCCTACAGCTAAAGCAGTGTAAGAAACAATTAATGAAAAATGCCTGGAACAAAGGATTACTGGTTTCAAGACATACAATAAAGCCCCACAGAGGAGAGAATGAGTGTATTTCATAGAGAGATGAGCCATTTGGATTTTTGTAGTAAACAGGGGAATTACTAAGCACATGATGAGTGCATGCCCAGGAAAAGATGTAGGTTCAGCAAAGATACAGGGAACCCTGCATTTTCACCTCAGGCTGATCTTCTTGGTAAGAAGGTAAGCTCTATAGGGAAGCATCAGGCAGTGCAGAGTAAATTTGCAAAAACCGTCAAAAGTGTTTTGTACATTTTTTTGTTTTTGTTAGCTCCTGGCACTCAAAGTAATCTCTGGATATGAGTTTGCCTTCCTTGAATGCAATGCTTCTTCCAAGCCTTAGCCTTGATAGGAGGATGACTCTCTATTTAATCTCTGTTAAAGCAGAGTTAATTTGCAAGGAAAGTGAAAGGCTCTTTTTGCCTTTGTTTCTTTATTTTAATTAGCTCCTGGTATTCAAGAAAGTCTCTGTATATCACTAGCTGAATACAAATGTAAGAAACAGTCAGCTCAGGGACTAAATCCCAGAGTTACCATATTAAAATATTAAAATGTACAATGTGCAATGAAAGATTACAAGCCATACAAAGAAATAGGAAACAATGGCAGATCCAAAGGAGTAAGATAAATTGCAGAAATCATCAATGAAGAAGACCATGCTTCAAAACACAACAAAGGTTTTTAAAAATTACCTTCAATATGCTCAAAGAGCTAAAGGAAAACACAGAGAAAGGACTAAAGGATATCAGGAAAATGATAAATGAAAACTGAGACTATCAATAAAGAGATAGAAATTTTAAAAAGGAACCAAACAGAAATACTGGAGTTGAAGATGACAATAACTAAAATTAAAAAAATCACTAGAGTATTTCAATAACAGATTAGAGCTGGCAGAAGAAAGAATAAGTGAACTCAAAGATAAGACATTGAAATGATTTAATCTGAGGAGTAGAAAGAAAAAAAATGCAGAGAGAGAGAGAGAGAGAAAGAGAGAGAGAGAGAGAGAGAGAGAGAGAGAGAGAGAGAGAGAGAGAAATGTGGGACACCATCCTGTGTGCCATTATATGCATTATGGGAGTCTCAAAGGGGGAAAAAAGGGAGAAAGTGTCAGAAGGAACATTTAAAGACTTTCCAAATTTAATGAAAGACATGAATATGCACACTCAGGAAGCCCAATGAACACCAAACAGGATAGATATAATGAGAACCATGCCATAACACATTATAGTCAAACTGTTGAATGCCACACAAACATAGAGTTCTGAAAGCTGTAAGAGAAGAGCAACATGTTATATATAAGGGGGCACCAATAAGATTAAGTGCTTATTTCTCATCAGAAACCATGGAGGCAAGAAGGCAGTGGGGCAAAATATTTAAAGTGCTGAAAGAAAATGTTTGCTAACCAAGAATATTCTATTGAATGAGACTGTCTTTCAAAACTGAGAGTGAGATTAAGACATTCCTAGATCAACAGAAGGTGAGGGACATTTTCAACTCTAAACCTACCCTATAAGCAATACTAAAGAGAGTTCTTTGGACTGGAAAGACAGGACACTAGACAGTGGATAGAAGTGTCATAAAGAATTAAAGAAATTCAGTAAAGGTAAACATATGGGTAATTATAAATGTCAGTACTATTGTATATTTGGTGTATAACTCCACATTTTACTTCTTGCAGGTTCTAAAATGAAAATGCATAAAATTAATGATAAATCTCTGGTTTTTGACATACAATGTGTAAGTATATAATTTATAACAAGTACAACAAAAAGGAGGGGGGAAGCAGGGATGTATAGGAGCACTGTTTGTGTATGCTATTGAAATTGGTATCAAATCATATGTGATTCTTATAGATTATGAGTATTAAATTTAAGCCCATGGCAACTACAAAGAAAGTATCTAAAAATATACATTACAGAGAACGTCCAGGGAAGATGACAGAGTAGAGACCTCCAGGACTCAGTCCTTTTCCCAAAACAGCTGGTAAACAGGCAGAAACTGTATAAAACAATTGTTCTGGGGCTCTGGAGGCCAGAAGAACACTGTACAGCATCCAGGAAGAGTGGGAGGGAGAGGATGATAAATTGAAATAAAGAACTGTGAGTAGTTCTCTCTGGTAGTGGCTGCTGGTGCCCATCCCCCACTCTCAAAGTGGGCCACTTTGGGATCCAGTCCCTGGCTAGCTGCTCCTGTCAGAAGGGACATAAAAATCCTCTTTCCCAAGAACAAAGGGGACACAGCCAAGCACTGATCACAACTTTTGATTAGCAAATTTGGATCACTGGGTCCTGACTTTGAACTAAGGTTTCAATCTGGCCTTGACAGGGACTGAGTCAGTGGAGATTTAAAGAGGCAGTGCCTTCTTAGGACTGTGGGGAAGAGTTTGTGAATGGCACCATCTGCTGGGCAGGCCAGGAAAGTACAGCTAGGGAAGCCATCAAAGAGGCTTTTAGCATCCTTCCTGAACCCCTCCCCAGGGTTGGTGGGTCCCTGGCCCAGTTTTGACTGGGAAATACTGACTTGGGAAAGTCCTTTATGGAGTGACCCTCTTCCCAGAATTTTCCATCCAGGGAAAAGCAACTAGAGACAATGAAAAGAGTGTAAAACAAAACAAAACAAAACTATAGACAAGGAGCAGATGTTGCTCAAGCAGTTGAGCACATGCTTCCCACATGGGAGGTCCCAGGTTCAGTTCCCAGTGCCTCCTAAAAAACAACAACACACAAAACAAATGAAAAAACCAACTCA
>JAQZBX010104624.1:0-10935 GCA_029593785.1 Cabassous unicinctus | reverse complement strand
GTGATAGCTATGAATATAGAATGGGTCCAATCTCACTTGACTGTATGGAACATCTACATTTTTAAAGTGTCTTGCATAATATCATTCAGGTTATGGTTTTACATAAATACAAAAGACAAAGATAGTTGTTCAATCACAAGATATGTTGATATTTTGAGAAAACAAGGGTATTATAATACTGGGGAGTTTTCAGACTCTTTGCCATTGGGACAGTGAGCCTTGCTGAAAGGCAATCTGAAGATACGACATGGTTCTCCCTGTTCTCAAACTGACGTCTCATCCTAAGATTGATTGTGATGCTCCCGAAAATCACTCTACAACCCAAGAGAAGCCCATATTCATGAAGCTACTAAAAGTTATTTCCAACCAGGGTGAATCATGCTTGAGGCATGATAACTGCAAAATAAATGGGAAAAAAGAAGAAATGTGGATGGTGTTTGGCCTCTGGCTAATTCAGAGAAATCATACCTGGCAGCATCAAGTTGTAAAAACAACATTTATCAGCATCAAAACCAGACTCCCGGGGTGATATTAGATAGAGACCATTATTTGGCCACTTAGATATTCAAAAGTTGAAGTCCTCTAGATTGCCTGAAAAGATACTGACTTGGATGTGCCTGTTTCATTTCTGCCTACATGTTTTCCAAGATCATATCTCCTTTCCTTTACCTCTTTGGAGTGTAATTTCTGTCTTCTTTCCTAAGTCATACAATTCCCTGGATTTAGCACTATTTTGGCTTCCTGTAAAGTTTTTTATTTAATCTTCAGGGGTAAACAAACTTCTTCAAACTCTCCAAGTAAGAGTAAATATAAAATCTAGTCCTAGGGCTGTTATCTAGCCAGAGCCATTGATCTTGTTTGGGAGGTGGAAGGGTTAGGGGATTCAAAAATGATATATAACTTTATTTTCTATGTAACCTTCTATAAGATATTATCTAAACTCCAATATATCAACTTTATTATACTCATGGGGACATGATTAATTTGTAGCTAAATGATGACACTCTTTAGGGTTATAGTTGAGTCTAGAGAATAGGAGTTTGACCACATAATCTATGAATGTTTAAACTTCTATCCCTATCTCTCTGATTGGTTAAGAGGTATAGGATATGTATACTGAGTAGAGATGGGTTGGTTCTGTCTCTTAAATAGTCATATCCACAGGATTCTAAAACATAAAGCCTTTTATTAACCATAGATTCAATAGATTGCTACTGATTGCCTGCTATGCTTTCCACGAGGCCCTGGCTATAAAACAATGAGTAAAGACAGTCAAAGATTTAGGCCCTCCTAGATCTTTCCATCTACTGGGGAGGAGAGATGAATAATCAAATGGTAACAACTAATGAAAAGTTGCAATGGGGGCAAGAGCCGCACTTTTATGATGCAATGATGGGAGGCTGTGACTCAGGTAAGGTTGCCAGGGAACTCTTCCTTGATGAAATGACATTTTACTGACGTCTCAAAGAGGATAAGTAGAAAAATGGATGAAGATGAGACAAAAGAGCATCCCAAGCAAAAGAGCAGCAGATGGCAGGAGAAATCCTGTCTAGGTCTGACGGGCTGTAGTGGGGATGGAGGAGAGGAAGAGAGCATAAGCTGTGTCTGAAGAGATCAACTATGCAGGCCATGTCCAGGAGTTGTGACTTTCTCCTAAGAGTAAAGGAAGTCTCCTGACATGCTTTGAATAGGGAGACCAAGGAGTCAGGTGTGTGCCCTGGAAATTCCCCACTGGCAACAGTGTGGAAAAGAGACCACAGGGGCTCCAGTGGGTGAGAGAAGACTTGAGAGGAGGCCACTGCAATGGTTCAGAGAACAGGCCGTGATTTAGACCAATGGTCCTGGGGGTGAATCCAAGCAGAATGATTTGAGGGACATTTACAAGGCAAAGGCAAGCAGATTTGGGGGCAGGCTGGAATTCTGGGATGAGGGAGAGGGAGCTGTGGAGAATGACTCCTGTGTCATTGCTCTTCATAGGATTTAACATGAATTTCCCTTAAATAATATACTCAGTTGTTTGAGGGAATTTGTATGATGACATAGGGCTATATTGTTAGATTTTCATATTAAATACAATTGTTCGTACTTGCATACAAAAATGAAGTACTTCTTTAGGCTTCAATTGATTTCCCCTAAGAGTTTTGAATGAATAAATGTTGGCCACTGAACTAAAACATAAGCATGAAACATAGTGAGCTCATGCGCAATAACTTTGGAAGGAACAAAAAGCTCTGAATTTCTATTACATGTAGGGAATTAAAGTCATATAATATTAGTTTTGTAAACATGAATTTTCTTTTAATTACTCATTCACAAGAAGGAAAAAAAAACCCCCACTGGAATCAAATATCAACACCCAAGTAACTGACAAGAGAATTCTCATTAGCATTACTGTAACTTTCAGAAATAAAGCTACCAAACAATAGGCAGATAATTTGTTTTGAAATATAGCACCCAAGCAGTTAGAAAAGCAAAGACACCATATTCTTTTATGTGGCATAAATTATAGCTGAAATGATTAATGGAAATGGTAAAACAAAGCATTCTATTCCAAGGATTTAGTTAACCATTGCTATATTTTTTTGAGTTTCAGGTTTATAAAATAGATATAGAAATGAAATACAACTCTAGGTTTCAGAGTCTATCAAACATCAATTCAAGTTACTCTACAACGTAATTAAAAAACACCCCAGCCAGGCTCTTGTTCCATGATCTCTATGGAATATCTCTTTGATTTCTTATCTGCTGGTTATATCTGTTATTTGCTTCAGAAAATAAGTTCATAATTCATTTTTCCCAGAAGTTTACTTCCTCAGTATTTGGGTATACAGTACATACTGTATCTTCTATTTGCTTTTGGTCTTTCATTTTTATATATCTCTTCTGTTCAACTAGGATTAAGCACACAAGATAATTTTGGTTCTCACTTATTCTTTGGTAGAGTGTTCAGCATCTAAAAACACTTAATTAAAGCATAATAAATTAATGAATGAGTTAGTGAATTCTCTTCACCTTGCAAAGAAGTCAATAGTTTGCATTGTTTTTCTTCCTTTTAAAGCAAAAAGGATCTTTGTAAGAAACTAAAGACAAGTCTGGAATGTTCTTAAAACTTTAATTATCTGTTCTCATATTACTATGAGATTTATTTTGTTTATGTTATATTACAATTATGAAATTCTGAGAAAGGGATAAATATACCTGAAATGGAACCAGCCATCCCAAAAAATACAAAAACCATTAACAATTTTCTAAATGGTTTCTATTAGAAGAAAAACCCTTCTCATACAATATTTGAATTCACAATAGGAAAAGAAAGATGAGAAAAACATTGAATGGGAGAGTAGGGGTTCTGTTTTCAAATTTCAGCTCTGTAGCTAAGAAGCAATATTTCCTAACACAAGTCTTTTCAGTTTGATGAGCTTAAGAAAGTTTCATTTTGATGAAGTTAAGAAAGGATTTAATAGACATTTCACACATGTTTCAAAATAAACCACTGTGGTAGCTTGGAGCCATGTACCCCAGGAAAACATGTTCTAAAACTTAATCCATTCCAGTTGGTATGAACCCATTGTCAATAGGACCTTTTGATGAGGTTACTTCACTTAACTGTTGTCCAACTGAATCAGAATGGATATTAATCTTATTATGTAATCAGGATGGGACTTAATCCTTTATAAACAGAATGAAATTTAGACATATATATAGAAAGCTATGGGAAAAAGCCAGAAGTCAATGGAACCCAGAGAAGCCAAGTGAGGCCGCCATGTGTACAGCCATGTGACAGAAAAGCCAAGGAGCAAGGATCACTGGTAGCAAGCTCCAGAAAACCACAGACATTAGAAAACATCACCATATTGACACCTTGAATTTGGACTTCTCCTAGCCTCAAAACCATGAGCCAATAACTTCTCATTGTTTAAGTCAATCCCTTACATGGTATCTGTTTAAGTAGCTGGAAAACTAAAACAACCAGTAATGGTGAATTTCAGACCTTCCTTTTTTCTTACATTCCTTCCTCACTCCATTCTGATATAATGATATTATGTGATATTACATGAATAATGGCTATACTTTTTTGCACATACATATGCCTATACACAACATTAGAAGTAAGCAAATCACTTTCATCCCAGGGAAGCCAGGCCTGGAAGATTCCCTTTTTCTTTGGCCATTATGAGTAAATAGAAAGACATTTCAATGATAAGGAATTTGGTCACGAGAGAAAGCTTCAGCTTCCATCTGTCATTTATAGATTTAGTGCTTGCTAGCATCAGAGTGTTTCCAGGTAATTGACCTTCCACTTTCCAAATCTAACCTTGCTTTGAGCATTACAAACTGAATTGAAGAAAAACATTCTCATATGTCAATTCCAGATGTGTTGGGAAAAAAACCCACAAAGTTGTATGCAATAATGTATGCATCTGCTTTAGCAGAGTACTCATAGAGGATGCCCTGACATGGGTATTATCTATTCCAGAAAGAAAACAATTAAACAACCATGGAGAAAGAATATCAGTCTTCATTGTAGTAAACAATAAATGACTTGTGAAAAGGAGCCTGGCATTTTAATTATTTCCCAATTGACTTCTATCATACTTTTGGAAATATTTGATGTTTCATTGGAAGTTATCTTAAAATATGCATAGTTTCTGCCATTTTTTTCAGACGTTCTCAAACCATATATAGCCATTCAAGCCTGTAAGAGACTCTAACAACATGAAGCAAACTTCAGTTATTCATTTATTCACTCTTCAAGTCACTATCATTCCAAGGACTGTGCTAAGGAGCATATAAACATGCAAGTGGCATTCCATGTTCTAGGAGCAGCAAAGCTCTCAACAGAACCTAATAAAAAATATTTATGTAACTAGCCAAGAGGAGAACTCAGACAATCAAGGAAGTAAAATTTCATGATTCCAGGGCTCAGGGGCCCTTGGTCCTGCCTGTCCAAAATTTACCTCAGTAACAGCTTTTTTGATGGAATTTGCAATATCCATTCAAGAAAAATACTAAATATGCTCATTTTTGTTTGCAGACCTCATCCTTAGTAATTCTAAATTATGAAAAAATTTATAACACAAAAGTGAAAAAAAAGTGAACTTCTCAACTAAATCTGTTTTAGTTATATAATTGCAGGTATTATTTTTACGCCAAAGAGGAGCAGTTAACAACTGTGTAAAAACCTTGGGGAAAATGCAGCATATTGAAAAGAGCAAATTAAAAATCGAAGCCGAATCTAAAACAAAGTACATGTGATTTTAGCAAAGCAGCAAAAATTTCTTCATCACATATTTTCAAAAAGCGCCCCTTTTGGGGGAGAGGGTGATTTTCATTGATGGGTATAATATGATCATGAAAGAGTGGCCCTCCACCTGGACGTTTTATCTTCCTTCTTTAAAACTCCTTAACAATTTTGGTTTTTAGCAAACTTCTGGTATTGTCACTATGCCCTTTGTGTCCTGTTTATTTGTCTCCTGTCTCTTTCACATCTTTGACAAAATCAAATGCATGTGGAAGTGAAAGCTCATGTCTTCCTCCTTTTGTTTTCACTTGTGGCGATTCGCACAAGATCTCATAAGAGAATTCATAAGAGGAGGTGATTGTGAGTTGGATGCTTCAATAAGGGGTCACCAGGCGCCAAGAGAAAAAACCATCCCAGACACAGCAAAGGCAAAGAGTGAGAAGCAACTCGTAGTTCAGTGTAGTTAGAGTATGGCCAGGAGGGTGGGGGCAAATCTGGGAGCACCTTGTGAGATGAGGCTGGAAATGGAGGCAGGAACCCAAACCCAACCTTCTTATGCTATGGGCAATGCAGAACCTCTGGCAGATTTTAAGCAGGAGACGTGTGATAACACTTGGTCACTGACAACTTGAGAAAAGGCATGTGCAAGAGGGAGAAAAATGGATCACTCCGTGTTTTCTGTTTTGGGTAACCAGGAAAATGTATCTAATTAATTCATGAAGTGAGATGAAAAGAGGAGCTGATTTGATTAGAAAGAAAAAAAGAAACACCTTGATTTGGGGGATGTGATTAATGACTGAAATGAGGAGGTCTGGGAAGTACAGATCAGGGCAGGGAGAGTCAAAAGCCCTGTTTTGAACATGTTAGGGATCGAGATGCCTTTCACCTGGTAGCTGTGTCCCCCACTGTAAGCAGATTATTTAACTCACTATAAAATGGTATAATAATAGCCTCTATTTCATAAAGCTTTGGGGAGGATTAAATGAAAAGTGCTTAGAATTGTACTTGGCACCTATAAAGACCAAAAACACTAACATGTTTTGCAAACAGCAGCAGCACTGCTCTTGGCAACTGGACAAACTCCTTTGGCTTCCAGAGGACTCTTTTCAGTACATTGTCGCATGATCTCTCCACTGATATTTAAATCTTTTTTTTTTCTTGGCCCCCTTGAAAGGAGATACAAACTCCTGCTCTTTCTATTTCTGTCTCTTGGCAATATTCTCTTCCTGCACCGTCTTTTAAATGCTGGTAAGTTCAAGGTTATGCCATTAAGGATGGGTCTTCAAGATGAATTCTTAAAATGGTATGAAATATTTACTGAATGTGCATTTTTATAAAAACAGGCTCTCCTCCACAGATTCTCGAAAGGACCTGAAACCCAGAAAAGCTTCTGAGCAACATTACATTGCATTCTCGTCAAGTGATCTCAGTTACACTTAGGGTTTTGACAGCCACCTGAATGTCATTTTCTCCCAAATCTCTACCACCAGTCCAGGTCTCTCTCCTGAGCAATGGCACTTAATGTACCATAATCTACTTGCAGTTTCCACTTGACATCCCATACTGAATTGGGTTCATAGTGAATTATCATAACCATTTTCAGTACGTGATACCACCATTTACTTAGTTGTTCAACCCCAAACTAAGCAGGCCCCACAATCCATCATTCAATCCATCAGCAAGACTTGCTAGCTTGACCTCTAAGATAAATCCTCAATCTCTCCCCTTCTCTCTCGGCTCCCTCCACCTTAGGTCTTCCACTATCATGTCCTACAGGTAATAATGCACTTGCTTCCTTAACTGGCCTCTTTGCTTCCCTTTTTTGCCCTCCTCTAATCCATTGTAGTAGTCAGGCCCAGGGCAGAGACTAGCACAAAGGAAGTTCAGCCATGAGTAGTCACAGGATCTGCACCTCTGACAGAAAGGAATGGAGCAGGGAGAGGATTTGCACTGCACATCTTAGGGTGACCCACTCATCCTGGTTGGCCCCTTCCTGGTCTTAGCAATGAAACTCTCGTTCCTGGGAAACCCTAGGAAACCTCTCAGTTGTGGGTATACAAGGATTGTTGGTCACCCTAGCTGTGATGTGGTCACAACAAGGTCTCACCTAATGCCAAAGGGACCTATGAAACTGGAATGGACCTTCAGAATCAGACCTTCACGTTGTTGTACCTCTTTGGGTTGGAGGGTTGTGGCTGCCTGGACCACTGGATAGAGGCTGCCCTAGGGGTGATGGCGTGGCCGTGGACATGATCCTTTCTGCATAAGAAGATAATTTCTGGAGATGGCTGACAGGGAAGGTCTGTCATCCAGCACCATGACCAGGTGGGGAAATAGCTAACTTCCAGCCTCATGGGGAATCTGGGTGGCTTAGCACAGTATTAAGTACACATATCATTGCAAAATATAAGCATGATGTATTCAGAGAAATGCAAGTAGTTCTATGTTCTAGAACAACTGAAGTTGCAGGTAGGGAATGAAAAGAGATGAGGAGTTAAGGTAAAGAGAATAAACTTGACCCTGAAATCTTTAAGAAGCCATTTCTTCCTTTTCCTTTTACTATATCTGTTTTACAGATGTCCAACATTGGATCAACCAAAGCAAAAACCCTTTTCCTTTGCTTTACATCAGTTGATGAATATTGCTAGACAAACCCTGTAGATTGGTGTCATTACAAGTTTATGGACTTAAACCTTACCTCAGCCCTTTGGGCTGCTTGGCAATTAAACAGATCTCTGGTCAGCCCTGTCTCCCATTCTCTAAATTGTCACTGTTCATTTTATGATAACCATGCCTGTTTTGCAAAGACCACTGGGGCTATTTGAAGTGAGCTGCTTCAAATTTCGGTCCACATGCCTATAAAATCTACTGCATCTGTACTTATGCTTAATTCTTTCCTTTTAATGTCCTTTCCACAGCTCACCCTGTGCCCCTGCTCTGGATCTCAGCCACTTCCTACCTCATGCCTCACCTCATTTCAAGTTCTCCTAAAGGAAAGTTATCCTGTTTTATCTTTTATTCACTCATTTGCGTCTTCAACTTCTCACTCTGCACTAACTCCTTCTTCATAGCTTGAAAACATATTCCTGATCCTATTTTCCTTTTTGTTTGACCTTAAGTAATTCTTTTGCTGCCAAGTTGTCTCCTTCCTTTCAAAGTGAAGCTTCTCAACATTTCAACAACCCATTCCATCCCTAAACCAATGGAATTAACCTTCTCTCAAGCCCATTGTTTCGGAGTTGCTTCAGCACAAGTTAAGAATACTACATTTTAAAAAAAGGAACATGAAACCTTTCCAGAATATACACAAAAGTTACTTGAAATGGAACATACACTTAAATCTAAAAGCTAAAACTATAAAATTTCTAGAAGAAAGTAAAGATGAGAATCACAAAAGATCTATTAGAAAAGAAAAAAAAAATTTAGCAAATTTTTGTTCTCCAAAAGGCACTATTAAAATAAGGCACAGAATAGGGAAAATATTAATAATACCTATACAGGACTCTATTGAGAAGTTTGACTCCATTTGTTGATGTCTGACTGGTGACAGCTTTTAAGCCTAACCTCTCCTTTTTCCCCTTTTGCCCCATGTATGGATAAGCTAATTGGATAGCCTGGGTGCTCCCTCCTTTGGCTCCAGGGGGAGATTCAAAGCAAACAAACCCCTGCTCCCTCCCATGGGAACTCTCATTCTAGACCCACTTGCTAACCACAAATAAAACCTTGCGCCATTCTTCTTTCCTTGCTCTCTCAAGTCATTTCAGACCTGTTTAAAAGGCCATCCCTGCTCTCCCTAGACACCTAAATTATGTAAGTAATAAACCTTTTCAGACCATCTTGGTGTGTGTGTGTGTGTGTGGTGTCATTAGTCTCAATATCCAAAAAAATTTTGCGTGGGAGTCCATCTGCTTCCGCAGGTGACCATAAAAGTAAGAAAGAATTTGTATCAGAAAAACTATAAAGGATTTTTACAACTCAGTAAGAAGAAAATCAACGCAGTAAACACATAAAAAAATGTTATGCAACATTAGTTATCAGGGAAATGGAAATAAAAACCACAACGAGATAACACTATATATCCATTGGTTTTGGTTTCCTGGCTCTTATAACAAATACCAAAACAGTGGATTGGCTTAACAACAGGAATTTATTGGCTCTCAGTTTCAGAGGCTAGAAAGCTTGTTTCCTCTCAGGATTCGTATATTCTGGCTGGCTGACGATCTTTGAGGTTCCTTGCCTTTTCTGTTACATGGCAATGCACACAATGGCATCTTCTATCTCGTCTGGGTTCCATTCACTTCCAGCTTCTGACTGCTCCCCATGGCTTCTTTTCCATGTCCAGTTTCCTTTGCTTATAAGGAATTCAGCCATACTGGGTAAAGGCCTGCCCTCATTCAGTTTGGGCACACGTTAACTAAATAGTTTCTATTAGCAAATAGGTTCACATCCACAGGACAAGGATTGGGACCTCAACATGCTTTTTACTGGGGACATGATTCAATCACCATCATCTGTTTTAGCTTGCCAAAGGGCTGCCAAAGCAAAATACCAGAAATGTGTTGGCTTTCATAAAAGGTATTTATTTGGGGTAAAAGCTTACTGTCCGAAGACCATGCAAAGTCCAACTCAAGGTACGATAATAGGTGCTTTCTCACCCAAGTCAGCAGCCATGTGTTGAAGCAAAATGGCGAGTGATCTCTTCCTGGTCTCTCTCTTCCCCTTGGGACTATACTTTCTCCTGGACCTCAGCTGAGGGCAATAAGGCACAGGGCTTATCTCTTAGCAGGCCTCTTCTCTCAGGCTTAGCTGCTCCACTTTCTTCTGGATTACAACTGCAAGCTATCAGGCAAATAGCTATTCTCTCCTGGGGCCTCAGCTCCTTGAGGTTCTTCCTTCTGTCATATGGTGGCATCAAATACAGAGAAGCTCCCTTTTTCTTCTGTCTGTCTCTCTGCGTGTTCATTTATATCAGACCCAGGAAGGGTGTGGAGATTCAACCTGAGTCACACTTCACTGATATAGTCCAATCAAAAGTCCTAAAGAGCTCTTTTTTTTTTTTTCTATTTTAAAAACAATTTATTGAAGTATATCATTCATACATGAACATACACAAACAATAAGTGTTTAGTAAACATTGTGAACTTACAAAACGAACATGTATAACATCATACAGGGCTCCCATACATCACCCCGCCACAAATACTTTGCATTGTTGTGAAACATTTGTTAACAAATTATGAAAGAGCATTGTCAAAGTATTACTACTAACTATAGTCCGTATCTTACTTCCCTATACTTTTTTAAAAGTATTTATTTATTAATTAATTTATTTATTTATTTACTTTTATCGGCAAAAGGGTGCTGATGCAAAATACCAGAAATTGGTTGGTTTTTATAAAGCGTATTTATTTAGGGTAGAAGTTCACAGTTACAAGGCCATAAAGCATAAGTTTCTTCCCTCACCAAAGTCCATTGCCACGTGTTGGAGCAAGACAGCTGCCGACGTTTGCCAGGGTTCAGGCTTCTTGGGTTCCTCTCTTCCCCGGGCTTGCCTCTCTCTCTGGGCCCAGGCTTGCTTTGTGCCACAAGGCCAACTGTAGACTATTAGGCAAATGGCTTGCTTCTCTTCCCAGAGCCTTCTCTCTTTCCTCACGACCAAGCTCCTCTGTACACTACTTCCTGGGGCTCCAGCT
>JAQZBX010104623.1:0-10931 GCA_029593785.1 Cabassous unicinctus | reverse complement strand
GTAGGGAAGGTCTCTTGTTGACGAACTCTCTCGGTTTTTGTCTAAATGTGAATATTTTAAATTCACCCTCATTTTTGAAGGACAGTTTTGCCAGATAAAAAATTCTTGGCTGGCAGTTTTTCTCTTTCAGTACCTTAAATATATCAGCACCCTGCCTTCTCACCTCTATGGTCTCCGATGAGAAGTGCCACTTAAGCTTATTGTGGTTCCTCTTGTATATGACAAATTGCTTTTTTCTTGCTGTTTTCAGGATTCTCTCTTTTTCTTTGACATTCTGATTAGTATGTGTCTTGGAGTTGTCCTGTTTCTTTGACATTCTGATTAGCATGTGTCTTGGAGGATTCATTCTGTTTTGAGTATGTTGCGCTTCTTGGATGTGAGTATTTATGTCTTTCATAAGAGTTGGGAAATTTTTGGCCTTTATTTCTTCAAATATTCTTTTTGTCCCTTTTCCTTCCTCTTTCTGGGACACCCATGACACATATGTTTGCATGCTTCATGCTGTCACTTAAATAATTGAGACACTGGAATTTTTTTCCATTCTTTTTCTCTATCTCTTCTGACTGTACAGTTTCAATTTTCCTGTCTTCTAGTTTACTGTTTCTTTCTTTTGCCTGTTCAAATCTGCTATTGTATGCCTCTAGTGTATTTTTAATCTCTATGATTTTGCCTTTCATTCTTATAAGTTCTGTTATATTTCTTTTCATACTTTCAAATTCTTCTTCGTGCTCACCTAGTGTTTTTTCAATATCCTTTATCTCTATAGTCCTATTTTCTTTCATCTCCTTTAATTGATTTAGGAGATTTGTTTGTACATCTTTATTAGTTCCATATTCTGTCTCCTCCAAATTTTTTATTTGTTCCTTTGGCTGCGCCATATCTTCCTGTTTCTTAGTATGGCTTGTAAATTTTTGCTGATGTCTGGGCATCTCAATATCTTGATGAGTTTGCTCTGAAGGTAGGTTTCTCTCTCTTGCTAGGATTTTATTGTTCATTGGCTTTGTGTTAAGGCTCTTATTTGACACTTGGTTCAACTTATTCTAGACCTTTAGAATTGCCTGTGTTTAACTAAACAGATTTCTTCAATCCTTTATCTGATTTTTTGCCCTGGGTATGTGGCATGATTTTTAAGGTTGCTCTGTTTGTGCAGTTGTTTTACCCCCAGGAGAAAGTTTCCTTTCCTCTGTTTCTTTTCTGGGAATCTTGATCTATTATGTTTGTTTTTGTTTTGCCTCTATAGTATTTGTTTGTTTGTTTGTTTTTTAACTTTCCTTTTTCCTTTTGTTGCCTCTAGCAGCTTTTGCCTGTAGGGCAAATTCTAGGAGAGCCATCCTGAAGAGGATGTTCCCAAGTCAGTATTTCCTAGCCAAAACAGTACCAGGGACCCATGAAGGGGGTGCAGATCTGTTCCAAAGGGCCCTGGGAATGGGGTAAGGAAAGAGGCTAAAAGCCTTTTTTGGAGGGGCTCCTCAAAGTTGTACTTTCTTAGCCTTCTCAGAAGATGGTACTCTTCAGCAGACTGTTCCATGCAGTGCTTAAGAGGCAGTATGTCTTTAAACTTACAGTGACTGAGGTGGGCTGAACCAGATGTTGAGAGCCAGAACCCAGGGATCTAAATTTGCTAATCAAAAACCATGATCAGTACTCAGCTGTGCCTACCCCTGTTCTTGGGGAGGAGGGTTTCCACATCCCTCTCCTGCTGCTGCAGCCACCCAGGGACTGGACCCGAGGCAGCTCCCCCCAAGAGTGGGGGATGGACACCAGCAGGTGCCATGGAATGAGTTACAACTTTTTACAGCAGTTTCTCAGTCTCTTCTTCCTGCTTTTCCCTGGATGCTGTACAGTTCTCCCCTGTCTTCTGGAACCACAGAAGAGTTGTTTCAGACAGTTTCTGCCTACAGTTTATGCTAAAATTAAGTACTGGGTTTGATATAATAAGTGTTCTTTGATACATTAATTTTCCTCAGTCTGCAAAGGAGAGGCACCAGTTTAAGAGAATACCAGATTTAAAAACCTAAACTTAGGAAGCAGTAAGGAAGGGAGGCCCCTCTCACTTGGAGGTAGAGTGGACATCACCATCTCAGACTCCTCAGGATTGGGGGAAGAGCTACGGAGTACAGTGGACTCACTGATATTCCATTATAGACATATTGTGATTCACACAATGGAAGTAATTACAACATTAATGTGGAGCCAGTGGTCACCGGATGCTTTAGGGGCAGAGAGAGGGAAAAAGCAGTTGTAATATAGGGGCTTTTTTGGGACTTGGGAATTATCCTGAGTGACATTGCAATGACAGATATAGGCCATTTTATATCATATAACATGCAGAACTGTGTGTGAGAGAGTGTAGTCTACAATGTGAACTATGGTCCATGTTTAGAGGCAAAGCCCCAATATGTGTATATCTATTGCAGGTGATGTGCCACACTAATGAAGGATGTTTATGTGGGAGGTTGTAGGAGGAGTGGGAGGTAGGACATATGGGAATCCCTACAATTTTTGTGTAACATTTATGTAATCTAAGTATCTTTTAAAAAACAAAAAATGAAAATTATTTTTAAAAAAAAAAGGAGGATAGTGAGTATTAGTCAAGGCTTCTATTCTTTTATCTGTAAACTATATTGGTTGTATTAGAATTGTATTCCAATTGCCCATTGTAGTCCAATGAAACAAATCTTTACTAGCTCAAGGCAAGTCCTTTTTCTGTTCCCTTTCCTCAGTGATAACAGCTTTGAGATTTCAGCCTCTCTTCATGTCTGTCTTTTTTTACTACACTCCTTGGGTTCAAGGTAGTAAATTTAAATAGTTAGATGCCTTGAAGTATAACATGGGTTGAGACCAGAAGATCTCAAGGCTCTTCCAACTGAATTTTTATGGTAAAATTTAAGTAATAATAATTAACCTTTTAAACAGGGTTCAACTCCACCAGTAACAGTTTTCAAAGGTTCAAAGAAACCTTACTTAAAAGAATGCATTTTGATTATTAACCATGATACTGGAGAATGCCGACTAGAAAAACTCAGCAGCAACATTACTGTTAAAAAAACAAGGTATGTGGCTTAATGAAATAATTTATTTTATCAACTCATAAGTTGCTAAGTAAATGTTAGGGAAAAAGTTATTGAATTGTCACATTATGCTACAAAAATATTTTAATCTTTTTCCAAGTTTAAATTTGTTGGTGTTCTTCAGACAAAAATTTTATCACTTCTTCCTTATGATATATAAAACTTTGTTTTTCTTCTGTTTCTATATTTATAAGTATACCTTTTATTCTATTGTCGGTGATTTCATAAAATTGGACTGAAAGGAGCCATTATATACCCTCCAATATAATTTCATCTTTATTAGTAAATATGTAGTGAGCACCTAGAATACTCAAGGAACTAGAAAAAGGAAAGTTTGTTATGCAAATGCTAACCTTAAAAAGTCTGGATTAAGAGACTATACCACTGCAAAATTCAATAACAGAATATAGCTATCTCAAATATTTTTTGGAAATAGGCGGGGCATTAATAACCATGTAACATAAGGGCACTTGCTCTAAAAGCCATACAAGTAGTAGAGACAAAACTTTGCTCTAGGAATTAAGGGTAAAGGGAGAGGATTGGAACATTCAGGGAGGACTTATCCATGTGTATCTGGACAGGAGTTTTAGATTTAGGAATTTTTTTCTTTGATTTTTGGTCAAACATTTCTGATCATAAGACTTACCTTGATTGCTTGTTAAAAAATTAATTACCAAATCCAACTTGAGATTTGGGGAAGAGATACCTGAGAAGCTCTAATTTTTAGTATATCCCTCTCTCCAGGTGATTCTTCATGTAGGAGAGGTTGGGAGATACTGATTTAATTGATCAGAGAGGACATGAGGTTGTAAACAAAGTTGGAGGTAGGGATATATCTGATTTATGCAGAGCAAATTAATAAGACCTGTTTGAACAGAGTCTGTGTACCTATCTATAGTATTTGGAAGTGGAGGGTGATGTTGATAGTGGGTTAGGGGTAAGGTTGTAAGGTAAATTGAGGTGAATGCCTTAAACATTAGATTAAGATATTAGGAAATTAGAACATTGTCTTGCCGCCAGTGGTGGCATATTAAGGTTTCTTAAAGCCAAGGATTGGCATACTTACTACTTTGTTTTGAAACATTAACCCAGCAAAGAAAATGAGTACAATGAAACAATGTAGGAAACAAAAAAAATGTATAAACTGGTATTTCTGAGAGTGGAAATGAAGAGTGAGGTTCTAAATATTTTGTGAAGGAAGTACTAACAGGGCTTGGTGATTGGAAATGGAAGAGGCAGAAATCAAGCATAAACATGTTAAACTTTTTTTCTTGCAAGAAAAACATATGGATCCCCTTTAGTAGCATATCTTAAAGTTATGAATTGAAAATGTGGAAGTGATTTAATTTTAATAGTATCATGGTAACTTTAGAATTGAAAATTATTATATCTCTGTTGCATACTTATATTTTTCTCTTATTTTAGTCATTGTGTATGTCCTCTTTTCAGTTTGAGTAGTAGTCTTTTTTTTTTCTCTTAATGCACAAATTTTACTTATTACAAATTTATCCTAATTTGGAAGTGGCATACATATCTTGATATGTAAAATTCACTTAAAATAAAATTAACCATTTTAAAGTATACAATTCAGTGACATTTAGCACATTCTCACACTGTGCAAGTATCACCTCTATCAATCTATCTATATATGTATTTTAAGCTATATCACCACAGTAAAATAAAAGACATTCCAGTAAGCTGGGCTTAAAAATAAGATCATCACTGGGTCATGAGAAATTGTACAACATGGCAATTTTCTCATTTGAAAACAAGATAAATTAAAAAGTGTATTTCAAAAATTTCACTGCCAAGTTTGCTGTTAAAAAAGCCAGAAACATAAAATTATACATTTTGGATTTTTTAGTAAATAACATTTAAAATTAACATTGGTAGTTGTATCACCCATACTTATAATTTTTTTTTACATTTTAAAAGATGCTTAGATTACATGAGTAGTATTCTTGTTCATATTTCTCTCCATCAGTGGCCCTGTGTGTATGCTATGTGTTCAATGAATATTTGTTAAATAATGAACTAATGTTTTAATCTTGAAAATGATTTTGAAGATACCTAGGGAAAATAATAAGTGCTCATTTTTTGTAGTTTTGTAAGTTGAAATTGGTATCATACCTATATTGACCTTTGATATTCCTTAATTGCAGAGTTGAAGGAAGTAGTAAAATTCAGTACCGTTTAGAGCAACAGCAGCAACAAATGCAGAATTCGACCAAGACTCCCAATCTTGTAAAACATTCTCCATCCAAAGTCAAGATGTCCCCAGCATCTCCAATGGATGATATTGAAAGAGGTAAAAGATAAGTGTATATAATGTCCCTTTACAAAAGACTATTAAGAAATACTAAGTGGAAATTTTCAATTTAATTAACAATGGAACTAACTACACAATTAAAAAAAATTTTTAATTAGAGCAGTTTTAGGTTTATAGAAAAATCATGCAGAAAGTACATAATTCCCTTAACCCCTCCCACTCAGTTTTCCCTGTGATTAACATTTTGTGTTAATATGATACCTTTGTTACAATTGATAAAGCATTACTATTATAATTGTAATATTAACTGTAGTCTATAGTTTACATTAGAGTTCACTCTGTGTTGTACAGCTCTATTCTGGTAATATATACCTAAAGTTAAACATTTTAGCCACTTTCAAGTATACAATTCAATGGTGTTAAATACTTTCACAATGTTGTGCTAATGCTCTCTGCCATTACGTTACCAAAACTTTTCTATCACCCCAAACAGAAGCTCTGAGCATTAACTCCCCATTCCCTACCCCCAAAATTTTTCTTGAGATCATGCTCTTCTTTGTTATTATGGGTTTTTCTGGGGGGAGGATGTAGTTCATGATTTAGGATATTATGTAAGTTCTAGACTATATCCATATGAGAAAATTTGTATAATTTTTTCATTATTGAGGGAAAAAAGTGACTGTTTAGATGTGTGTAACTGTGAGTTTTCTTCTTTTTAGCAGTTGTCATAATTCAAAATCCATTCTTCACAGCAGTTTCCTGATGAAGTTCTTTGTATATAGGCAAACTACATGTAGATGTCTAATATGTCACCAAACCACTAGGGAAGTGAGGAGATGTAGTAAGTAGAAGTAGCAGACAAATTCTTCAGAGTTGCTGCTCTCTTCCTGGCAGGAAAGCATTTCTAGCTGGTACAGTCCTTTTGAAAGTAAGAAAACTTAAATCTCCATTATTTTTCTAGCTGAGGTTTGGGTGTTAGTGTTGTAGTAATTGTGGCAGTGAGACTCTGGTCACCAAAGTATATTTGCTTTTTAACCTTCGTAATTTCCATGTAGCTCTCCAAGTCCACTTGCCCCCTGTCTTAGTTTGCCACAGGGCTACAAATGCAAAATTCCAGAAATAGGATTGCTTTTATAATGAGAATTTTATTAGGGGAAAATCTTACAGTTCCAAGGCCATGAAATGTCCAAATCAAGGCACAATCAGAGATGCTTCCTCACCAAAGTCAGCTGCCAATAATCCAGACATGCTGCCAGGTGGTAAAGCAAGATGGTGGGCAATCTCTGCCTGGGTTCCTGCCTTCCCCTCCAGGCTCACCATCTCCTGGAGCCCAGCTCCTGGAGTTCGTCTCTTCAGCCCCGAGCTGCTCTGTGGGCCTAGCCTCTTGAGGGCTTTGTGCTTCAGCTTTGGCTGTTAGCAGTGCTCGAGTCCTCTCTCACACATGGCAGGGTAAAGATGGTGGTGGCTTTCTTTTCTTGTGTGTCCCTCTTTCTGTGTCTCCATTTATATCAGTCTTAGCAGGAGGGTAGAGACTCAATCTAAGTCACACCTCACTGACATAGTCCAATCAAAAGGGTCTCACACCCACAGGAATGGATTAGTTAAAAAACATAATCTTTCTCTTTGGGATTCACAAAAGAATTTCAAACTGACACACCCCCTTCTAGGCCCAGAATGGTATTAGTTCCCCAATATATCTGTGGTACTTTTACACTTTTACACTACTATTACAGTTAGGAAGACATAAGTTCAGAACTCTTGTTTCAACAAGAGAACTTGAATTTTATTTTATTTTATCATGTCTGCTTCCAAAATAGGTCTGAATCATGATGTCATTATGAACATGTATGCAATAAAATGCAGAAACAGAAAAGCAAGATATCAAAGGGGAAGAGGAAGCAAATTTGCTTATTATTGAAACATTAAATTTACCTCTGGGGTTCCTGGCCACCTAAGACAAAAATGAAGATATAAGTATCTTATTGCATATTATTTAAGAGACATGTTCCAAAGACTCAAGCTCTTCTCTGTTACTAAATTCTAAAAGAAATTCATCACATGGAACCTGTTTAAGGGAACATTAAACTACACAGTGTCTTCAACAATAATTTTACAGTGTACGTAGAGATTCCTTTCAATTTCTTTTTAGCAGAGACCTTAATAAAAAGCATTGCTTTGAAGCATAACTCTGGGAAAAAGAAATATAGAGGATAAGTTAACATGATCCAAGATAAAGCTTTGTTGTTAGTCTAACTTGATATAGAAACAGAACTTCATTTACATTGAGATGTTTGTATAGCATGTTCCTTAGATGAAGAGATTAATGATTGCCAGAAACTAGGGAAGGAGTGGCAGGAGGTATGGCTATAAAAGGGCAATATGGAAGGATCCTTGTGGTGATGGAATTGTTCTCTATTTTGACTGCATCAATGGTCACTATCATGGTTGTGATATTGTCCTATAGTTTTGCTAAATGTTGCTTTTGGAAAAACTGGATAAATTATACATAGAATTTTTCTGTAGTATATCTTAACAACTATATGTGAATTTATAATTATCTCAAAGTAAAAAGTTTGATTTAAAAAAATATATTGAGACCAAAAGTGCATGATCTACCTTGGTAAATATTCCACATGTGATTAAAATGAATATTTTTTACCATTTTTTTATATAATATTTTGTAAACCTAGGGTAGTTGTTTGATAATGTTGTTCAAATCATGTTTATCTTAATGATTTTCTCTTTGTGTTCTGTCAGACACTAAGAAGAATTTGGAAATAATCCAAATATAACTTTGGATTTATCTATTTCTCCTTTCAGTTTTATCAATTTTTAATTTATGAATTTTGAAGCTCTATTATTAGATGTATACTCAGGATTGTTATAGCCTGGTGATTTGTCTCCTTAACTGTTATAAATGTCCCTGATTATTCCTCATAATATTTTTGCTGAAGTCTATTTTGTCTAATATTAATATAGTCACTCCAGCTTTCTTTGGATTAGTATTTTAATAGTGAATCTTTTCTCATTCTTTTACTTTTAATCTATTTAACCTTTATGTTTAAAGTGAATTTCTCATACAGAGCATATTACTGGCTCTTCCTTTTCTATCCAATGACAGTCTCTGCCTTCAGTTTGTTTACACAATTCATATTTAATGTAATTATTAATATGTTTAGGTTTAAATATAACATGTTGCTATGCATTTTCTCTTTATCCCAGCTGTTCTTTGTTTCTTTTTTCTCATTTCCTGTATTATTTTGGATTGAGTATTTTTTATGATTTTATTTTATGTCTACTAATGGCTTTTTGGATATACCTCTTAGTTTTATTTTTTTACTGATTAGTCTGAGGTTTATAATATATGTCTTTATCATATCACAATCTTTCAAATAATATTGCACCAGATTACATATCATGTATGAATTTTGCAGCAGTGTACTTACATTATCTTTATCTCTTCCTTTGTGCTCTTGTTTTCAAGAGTTTTACTTATACATTTGTTATAAATTCCACAGTGCATTGTGTACTGTTTTGCTTTAGTCAATTAGAAAAATATGTATTTTATATTTAATCATGTTTTTATCCTTTCAGCATTCTTTGTTTCTTTGTGAAGATCCAAATTTCCATCTGGCATCATATTTCCTCTGCATGAAGGAGCTATCTTTAATATTTCTCTTATACATGTCTGCTGAGTGTGATTTCTCTCAGCTTTTCTATTTCTGAAAATGTCTTTATATTGGTTTTATTTTTGAAATATATTTTCACTAGCTTTACTATTCACTAGATTAATAGTCTTTTCATTTTTCCTTTTAGAACTTGAAAGATATTGCTTCATTGTTTTTTGGTTTGTATAGTTTCTGATTCTTTCCTCTGCAGTGTCCAGTTTGTTGATAAGCCTGTCACAGGAATTCTTCATCTTCAATATTATGGTTTTCATTTCTAACATTCCATTTTACTCATTTTTTTTTATGGCTTTGAGCTCTTTGCTGAATTTCCCCATGTGTCTATGCTTTTGGTCTACCTTTTCTATTAGATCCTTTCACATATTAATCATAGTTATTTTTAAATGTTTGTATGATAATTCCATCATCTGGGTCATCACTGGGTCTGGAACTGTTGAAGGGTTTTATCTTTTATCTCTTGACTGTGATTGGGATTTTTCCTTGCTTTTTTGTGTGTCTCACAATCTTCACTGAATGACAGACTTTGTAATTAAGAACAGTAGAAATGTGAGGCAAATATTTATTTGTGGAAATGGACATTCTTCTTCTGTCAGTCTGTTAGTGTGGAGGGTTGAGTCATTCTAGTTAGTATTGGAGCTGGGTTTCAGTGCTGTTATTGCTCTAGTTACCTTCAGTGCACACAGGTTTCTCCAGGGGAGTACTACTCCTACCTTGATCTTAGTTTTAAGCCTGGAGTGCCAGAGATTTTCCTCAGTGTTCCTGCTTTATTCGTTCCTCTCAGCAGATTCTGCATACCTGTGTCAGAGGAAAGTCGTTCTTCATGTTGTTGTTCCTCACCCAGCTGTAACCTGCTGATCCTAGTTACTTGGTGCAAAGCTCATGATAAGGTTAGGAGTGTTTCTCTGTTCTCCTCCAGCCTTTCTTAGGCAGGCCCTGTACCCACCTCAGCCTCAAGAATGTCACTTCCTTAGTGTTCCTGCCTGTCCCCAATGTCAAGCAACATCTGCCTCCTATTTGTTTCGGGATCTAGAGCACAGACTGATTTCTTGCCCCTTCCCTGACATGGCAGGCAAGCTCTTTCTTTTATTGATGGGAATATTGGACTTAAATGAGGCTTCCCAGTTTCTCCCCAGCAACAGCAAATCTCTACCTGGTATCAGTAAAGGATCTTGGACATGAGCAAGTTCTCTGTCATTCCCCCAGCAGCAGGTGGCTTTTGCACATTTGGTTGTCATCATTGCAAGGTCAGGAGAGACAGGTTTTCTAATCCTCCCTATCTTTCTTAGAATGGTGGAGGAAAGCGGGGACTGGTTTGCTCACATACAGTTGGCTTTTAACTTAGGTCAAAGCAGGGTCAGGTCCAGAACATGAGCAAGTTATATGCCCATCCCCCAAATGGCAGCTGATTACAATGTTTTACTCATTCAGGGTCCACAGTACCTGGGCTTTTCCAGGTACTTCTGCTCCACCCTCAAATCTTGGCAAGCTCTGATTGCCTGCACCACTGTGGAGTGCCCTCTTGGGTCTTCTACCCTGTTCCCAATCTTTCTTATGAGCTATTCCCCTAATCCATGAAAATGACCCGGCAAGTGGATATGCTCTTCCCTTGATCTGGAGTTCCTAAAGATTCTAAACTGTCGTGATAGCCTACACTTGACCTTTAAGAGTTTATTAAAATTTTAGTTGTTTGCTTCTTTCTGGCATTTGTAGCTGCCATCTCTTTCTCCCATGCCCTGTCAAAGATAAAACAGTTTTTGTGTTCCATCTCTTCTTAGAAGAACATGTAACCATTTGGAATTTAGTTTACCTGGGCATGGAACAAATTCTAATTTTGTAGATTTATGCAGCTTTTTCTCATTGCTAAGATGAGAGCAGTGTTCTCTTGTGGCTCTTTGCATCCTGAAC